>JAGVSQ010004544.1:0-19214 GCA_022683975.1 Rhyacophila evoluta | reverse complement strand
GGCGCCAAAATAACATTGGCCGGCGATTCGCCGGCTTTGTGTTGCAATGGGTTAAATAAGTAAAAAAATCGAAATTCTCGAGATAGGAATTCTCGATCACAACCTATACCGGCGTTTCATAAATTCGCGTTTGGGTATATTTACTTATTTAAATTCATAACAGCGTCAGTGTCGAGTTCTACTCGTACTTTTCAATGCGTTGTTAAATTAGTGGTCTGTGTTCACTTCCAAGTAAGACCCATTGTGGGTTACAATAACTCCAGTCGATGGTGTTCCCCCATATATCATTTTAATGACCTTTTCGAAACTCACTTAATCCGCTTAGAATTTTGTGATATCAGTATAGTATTATTATCCTTTTAAACTCGTGACAGAATACGAATGGTTATATGTATTTAATTTTACGATTCTAAGAAGCGTTAAATAAAAATCAACTGACTGTTTGTCACTCGTGCGAATTTATGAAATATTATCATCGCCTTATGCAAATGAGTTCGCTATCGATTAAGATATCCCACTTGGCTAGATATATGTGGACGGTGCAGATCATTTTAAACAATAGTCTTAATCGGTGCTTTTCTTTTTAAAGATGTCGGAACTCACGTGCTGTCAAACTTTTTTAAAATGAATATATCATTTAAATGAAATTTGAAACAACCTTTTCTGTGCATTTTCTATGCCCGGTTCATTTTGACGAATTGGGTTGCAATAATGTGCGCGCGAACATTGTTTCATCTAACTGAGTTTGAAACATTAAAAATTCCCCAAAAGGTGTCGGAGCGCCGTTCCAGTGCGTTGTCCGATAACCTAAAAAGCTATTAATGAGATAAATAAAATTCGTTTCCATAAATTATATTTCCCTATTTATTCACCCTTTTAAAACATAACTGCTCACTGACACATTTTCAATCGATTCGAGGTAACTTTAATTGGCATACCGTAAATGTATTTTTGTTATACACACTTTGCGTTTCATTTTAAATAGTCAGTGACAACATATTTGTATGTTTTGTACTAAATATTTAAAAATGAAAATACTCCTGAATATGACTGAATCTTTATAAAAATAATATTTTATTTGAAAATTATATATCGCTAATTAATAAAAGGAGTGTGAATTAGTGATGTTATTTTGTTTAAATACATGTATAATAAGTACTTTTTTTACTCATAATTTCTATTTTTTGCAGTACGAACAAGGACCCAGCCCGCAAGCGAGTCCTGGTCCTGGTGGGGCACCACACAGTCCAGGGCATGCGCCCAGTGCTTCCCCCCAGCCTCCACACTCGCCTCACACGCATCAGGTGATTAATAACTTCATATTATAATTCTACCTAACTTCATATTGTTTAATTGGCGGACGACAACATTTATTTAATAGGAGATGTTTGCAAACAGTATATTTATCAATTATACGCGTAGAAGCAGAGCCGGTTTTACTTACGACGGTGGGAAGCAGCATATCATTTTTTATGGTCATGAAATTACGTAGAAAACAGATATGTCTTTATATTTGACTTGAAACTATTCAGCACTCGAGATAAATGATATACCGATGTAGATACTTCGCATAACTATTTATGCTCGTTGATACACATCATATGTCCATTGTATGGGCAGGTGCTGAGACGTCTACATGGAACCTACTATTTTTTTTAACAAACTACTTGACGGCACACTGTGAACACATAAAAAGTCCGCCCTGAATGAATGATCGCTCTTACACGCGTCTTTCAATTATTTTGGAAGTACAGTTAAAGTTGTACGTAATAATTATATTTGATATAGGGTGCATATATATGCGTAATTCGAGTCGGAAAATAGATAGCTACCCATATGAGATGTATTGCGTTGATGTATTACATAATATGTATACTTATATTCGAATTAAATTTCTATTATAATAATAATATGTCCGATCATTGCTTGATTCCGATTATCTAAAATTTTGTATTAATCTATAAGAACGAATTTTTAGAAATGCCTTCGCTGAGGCTGTTTGTTGTTGATGCGTCACAAGTACATAAGCCATATGACGCACTTGGCTTACGTATACATACTAGCAATCATTTTTAAGCTTTCCCATATTTGGGAAATTTAAATGGGTGGTGCACAGCATGATGATCGCGCGGGATAAAGAGTACATAATATGGATATACTAATGCAGATGAATACAGTTTATTGTTACATTTTGTTTCGTGTTATAATATTCTAATGACATATTATGGAATCTTTATTTATTGAGCTAGCTTAAACAAAACATTGTTGGCTATTTAATAAACTTCAAACCGTCTTCGACACCAAAGTATATTATAATTATCGTTATCGTGGCGAGGTTATTATATATTACATAATACACACTTTCTGTTTACTTCACCACCTTCCACATCCGTTATTCTTCGGGTATTTACCGTGGCTTAAGGAAGTGAAGCGCTCTCCAAAGTGCCAAAGTTTCCCAAGGAGTAGTGAGTTTTCCATGCCCTTGGCTGGCGTACACTAAAATGTGCATGACTAATAATAAAATTTAAAAGTTAGAATTCATCTTCCGTAGAAACCAGGTTCATATGATATTTTTAATGTATGTATATGCGTACTCATTATACAATGTGTCTTTTTAATACGATATCGGTCATTTAGTGTGTAAGATTCGGCTATGGATGTGCTCAACAGTCGCCAAAATATTTTGCAATACATAGTGTAAGTCCGCCGTATCTCTTGATGCGAAGCCTCCGCGGCACACAAAAAAATGTGAACGGAACGACGCTTCTCAGGCGCGGCGGTCGTCAACGTCGTCTTCTCTGCGCAAACGAGAGAGCCACGGTTGGCCTCTTCTTCGTAGAAAAATTTCCATCGCGAACCGCGCTCCGAACGTGCCGAGTCGACGATTTCGTTTACCGGTTTTCTTGGCCCACAGAAAACAATCTTTTGGCTGAACCACTTCAACTGCTGCCTAACACTGACATGCCTGTCCCCGCTCCTCATGTGCGCCGCGGGCTCCCAAATAATAAGCACGGCCCGCACAAGCTAGACTTGAATATTTAGTTATTATAGCTTTTGCACTAAGAATAATACAGTACATGCTTTTAATACTCCCTGTCATTTCATACGACTAGTGATACCGATAAACCGTGCTAGTTTTTGATTAGGGTGTCTGTCACTGACGAATAGCTCTTATTTTAGGGATGTAAAACATGCGTGAACGAAAGGAATAATACAAATATTTATTATTCTTTTCGGTAATATTTGTTAGTTTATGCCATACGTAAGTAGTCACAGATTTTGAAGCATAAAAAATCTATATAACTCACGTTAACTGCACGTGTTATATTAAGTATCTCCAATAATTTTATACATATTTTTGGAAAAAAAAAACTTATGACGTCAGTTAGTTGATGTTAGTTAGACCCGCGAGAAGTTTATGTTAAACCGTGATGTTAGTTTAGTACTCAATCTTGGTGTTTGTAAATAGTCAAGTAGTAGTAGAGTGACACAATGTATGTGAACCAGTAACATTATTTTGCAATATTTGATAATTTGAATAATCAAGTAAGGAAGTTTCACTGTTGTGGTTTTTACCCTTATAGTTTCACGCAACTACCGATTGTAGTCTTTTTAAAATTCTCTAGATTTAGAAATTTTGTAAGCCTCGACAGTTCGAGAATTTTTTTTACTTAATATTAATATTCTCGAGAAAATCGGGAATTTTCAAAATTTACCAGGAATATCGCATATTCATTTTTTGATCATTTTAAATTAAATACTGAAATAGTACGAGACTAAATTTTTTGAAATTCTCGAGAATTCTCGAGATATCATCCCCACACCCAACACATTTTATATGTACACGTTTATAGACTTCACAATCGTCAATGATTTATGTTTTGCTTATATCCCACAGTGAATTATATATACATTGATTACGAATCAAAGATTAAATGAGATGGTTAAACAATCATAAATCATCTCTTTATATGAGATGATTTCAAATATTGTAACCAGAGCGATTTATTATTATTTATAATATCCTTACTATGCTATGCGCATGTGAAACATATAATATTATATTATTTCGCAGCTGTGGCAATCACTGTTGCCGATAGATATCTGTTTGGCAACGAAATAGTTTTGACATCGTATAGAAAAAACCAGCTTTATAATAGGTTTGATTGGCTGGCGACTGGTTTTATACAGTCTGTAGGCAGCTGTATAAGTATGCATACATTGGAACCGAGATCAAAAAACTTTTTCTTGGAGAATAGCTTAACCAGGAAAAGAATTCCGAAATTTAAATAATTCCTGGAGTTCTTATAACTATTATTAATTGCTGTAAATAATATGCCTGCCGCTTATTAGGTGTATTAAGTGATGAAACCAGTCTCGGTTGTATTGCAATAAGGTATCGATAGATTTAAACATTGTTCGTGATTTTAACAATCGACACCCATATATTTATCATACAATACATATTATTTTATATACGGTTTTGCGCATCATTTTCAAGAAATCTTTCCTTACTTCTGTAGTCTACTAAATTTATAGTATGTATTTTGTTTTGATTTATTTTATTAAATATTATTTGGTTTCATCGTGGAAAGCAATAGACTGAGTCAGAAGTTACTTATCAAATCAAAAAAATGAAAACTTTGTAACATCAGCTGGGCGACAAAATTCCTGAAGCAAAGTTTCAACCCGGGGCTTATTTTGAATTAATAATGCTTCAAACTTTATGTCGATTAATCGCTACATAAAATATTTCAAGCGAAATTTCTATCACTCTTTAAGTTTGAATACTGAATTTGAAATATAATATTTTTAATACAAATAATTGCAGAGTACAAACTCTTTTAAATTTGTATAGATACATTTTTATTATATTATGAGCGTTTTTTTTTTTTTGTAACTGAATTCGCTTTTTGATATCTTCGTGGTGTCGATTACATATAAAGGCATTACCGTAATTATAAAAATGAGACAAACTATAGTATTAAGCGATGCTATGTAGGCAGTGGACGTCTTGAATTTTGATCAATAAATACAGCCTATGTAAGGTTTGCCCAGTTTGCAAAAAGATTAAACGAAAAATGATATTTATATACGAGAAAGTCAGAGTAGGTGATTCGCTGCAACAATGATTGGATTGAAAAAAATAAATATTGATAAACCGAAAAAGTCTCGATATTTTTCTACGAAATTATTGGTACTGCCGGCTATTTATTATTATCCTTATATTTATTACGAATGAAACATTGCGAGTTGATATATTACAACGTGTGTCCGTCCACTAGTGATTTCGCTAGATCTGCGCTCGAATCTGGTTTCATGGTGCTCGTTTGACTGGATGCCGAACTATGATTGCCGTCATGAGTGGTCCAAGGCTTGCCTAAATTTCAAAAGTGGTGAAATCTTCTAGCCGAGTGGAAGAACTTTCGAAACGAAACACCGACATCGAGTCGGTATTACATTGCGGGCAGCTGTACGTATGGCCGGACGGGCGTTTGTCGCGGTGGGGTCGAGAGCCTCGTAAACCCGCCCGACTGTGAACAGTGTGAACTGACTGCATCGTTCCAGGCATCCGCTGCCTCGCTCTCCATCGGATTATTTTAATATTATAATATTCACTATATTAATTTTATATTGTAATCACGTATTTAATTTTTACTATGCTTGTAAAAGTCGGCGATAACACGAAATTTAATTTTGTCTACTGTTCATCATCGGCCACCATAACGCGGCTTTTTTCTATGTCGAGACCACTTTCGTCTGTATGTGAAAATAATTTTTGATCATAAATGAATGAAGCGAATTCATGTTATAATAATTTTCGTGATATTTTACTGATACCGTATGATAATGAATGGTATTGTCGAATCATAAATAACTGAATAAAAAAAATGTTCAGCAAGGGGGGCTGCAAATATTTGTATACGTTAAAAATATCGGACAGTCGTAAAGTTCATGATATAAATGTAGTAGATGTAGTCATGATAAGTAGAAAACTTGTATAAAAAAAACTTTTTTCATTACATTATTTTTAAATAATGTTTTCCTTGAGTGAAAAAAAAGTATTCTTTGAGCAAGTATGGCTTTAGTTCAATTACTCAGGTAATAGTCACTTGACAGTATTTCTTAGATAAAAAGATTTATCGGCACTTAAATATCAATATAACCGCTAAATTAATCGTAACTTGCAATAAGATGTCATGTAGGTGCACATATTTCCTGTGGATATTTTATTTAATATATAAACGTATTGACGACCCTGCCTAACTTATATCGTATGCGGAAAGTTCCCCGTAGACTTTTAGGAAATATTCAGATGTAAGAAACTAATAAACCACTAGTTAGATTTCTTGAATGAATAATCATTGCAATATTCATATTCGTAGATTCTGTGTGATGGACGTTTAATAGGTGTATTTATTCACGCGTTCCGATTTCGCTGTTGCCTTTACATGCTATGCATATAATCGTACTTCCTTTGATCACGTACTTCGGTCTTAGCTTTTATTCAATAGGAATTGCATAGAAAGGTTGAGAGTCCGTCCGCACTCCGGTTGATTGCACGGAGCGCGCGCAATCTGGTGGAGTCGATTATAGCAGCATTCCCTGTCTTGCGGCTTCCTGTGCGGATATGTTATTTTTATAGGTGCCCCTAAAAGTACGAAAAAATAATTGAATATAACAAAATAAATATCAATAGTTCTTTAGCCCTACTAGCAATATTCTCCGTGGGTTGTGTAGCACTAATCTTAAGTAGATTTTTGTTATTGCACATCCGCCATAAAAAGCACTCAAAATGACATGGCTGGAAGACGCTGTCGGAGTCTACTGCAGGCTTTTTCTGCTCGTGTTAAGAAATAGTTTTTGTCAAGGTCTCTCTCTGCGCTAGGATAAGTTGAAAGTATCTAGCTAACGCTTTGACCTCTCGCAGTGGCCATGATTTGTTTGTGTAGTTGTTGAAGATTGTGAAAAGAAAGGGAATACACGCCTTTGAATAAATATAGTTGATTACTTTGTGTAGAATATATTTATTTAGCTTTTAAAGCTTGATATTTATTTCTTATTATCAAGAACATTCAGTTGATTCGTGGTATTAATTATTTAAGCATATTCATAATACGCCAATAAGAACAAGGATACCGGTAATGTTTTGGTAATATTTTGCATTAAAAATGGTTTCACTACCGATATAACGTGTTGGTCAGTTGTTATAAGCTGGAAAACTATATATAAACTATCCAGTGGTATAAGAAAGATTGTTTAGTTAATATATTTGAAGTGTATGAAGGTGAGCCTACGTAGAGTTATATTCTATTATAGATGGTCGTGTTGAGAAAATTACGTCTTATCAAAAATTAGTCTTGAAGATTAGTGTAAAAATTTAGAGTAATCATCTTGCAGATAATTATTTACCAAAGGCTTTTGATTATTTTATCCTTTTGACTAAGTTGTAACAATATACACAAAAATTATTGTATTGCCATGAAGTGGTTATATTGCTTCTCTATATCTGTGATTCCCAAACTTTTTGTGCCACGTTAGATAACAATAATCCACGGCCCCCCGAAAAAGTCAAGTTACTTCACAAAATTTTGATTAATTGTTTTTTTTTAGCTTAGGCGTGTAATATTATATAAATTTCTTCCCAAAATTATAATTTCTCGTTTTTTTAGCTTTCACTGATCTGTATTGACCGATATTATCCGCGGACTCCCAAATTAATTTTACGTTGCCATGGACCCCCTCAACGGTCGCATGGACCTTCGAGAGTCGGTAGGGAACCACTGCTCTATATGAATGTATGATTTTTCTCTATATATCGTACAATAATTAATCTTACCTATCCCAATACACGATGATGTCGAACACACATGTGTATATCATATTAATGAAATTGCTGTACACGACATGAACGTTAGGAGTTTGGAGGTATTCTTATTTATAAGTTTGTTTTTGTTACGTCTTTTTAATTTGTTAATATTTTCCAGCCTTATCCGCCAAGACCAGGACAACCATCTACCCCGAACGCGCACGATCCTGAATCGGTAAGTTGATTATACCGATATCCTTGTACCATCAATTCTGTGATAACCTGTTTAAAATGCCAACTCTATTACTCTAAAATATGTAATAGTGATACACATACGACGGACAAATGAATACACAAGTGGAAAAAAATCTTGTAATGTTTTGAGAAAATAAGACTCAACACTAGGTATATCTTTATATCTGACTAGTCTTCTATTTTAAAACGTTCACACGTATATTCATATTGTAGAAATACATATTAAATATTCGAAATTTTTAAATATACTATGAAATATTCTACCTTTAATTAAAACCAGTATTTTTACTCATCAACGTAGATTCATGCATTTATAATGTTATTGTTCGTTGTTGCTTCATTAAATCCTTTTATTTACGGCTTCCGATTCTTTTTTCTGGGTGTAATGAATACCAACGAATTCTTTTGGATAAGAAACTCATTAGATGATTAAGAACGCTATTCATTTTGCTATCTGGTAATCCGCTCAACTGCTGTGATAACCTGAAAATCCTTTGCGTGGCGGCAGCCATTACAATTTCCTTGAATTTACCATTCGATTCGGCGTCCTTGTTGAATTAGCGGCAATAAAGTTTTACCTGCCGTAATCGGAACAGTAAAAACGCAGTCCCGGCTATGGCTATTAAACCGTTTTATTGAATTATTTGTCGGCTGCTATTATTTTCTCTCTTACGCGGGGTACTTCTACGCCCCGTTTTCTCTCGTCTGCTTTCGTTCGGTTCGTTTTACTCCCCATAATTTTCCGCGTAAAAATATTCAAAACAGCGTTTATTTCTATTATGATATTTGACGGATACCTTCCCTGAATGTTATTATTATGTGTTTGGCGTGTCGCGACGGCTCACGGCAAGCGTCTCTCCTATAAAATTTCATGACGCCTTTATTACGATTCATCATACGAGCGAACAGCGCGATAAAATTTATACTACTTTGCATTTGGGCTTTTTTATAACTTAAGTAAAATTTCTTGCTTTTACATTATCACTAATTTTACCTAGATTTCTGTCCGAATTAATGATTTTAACACAAACTGATAATGACGCTCGTAAGCTTTTCCGACAAATAATCGCCATATGTTTTATGAATAACTATGAATTTGTGATAATCATATTATCCACTATTAAAAAATCAAAACAGCGTCAGTCAATTTGATTAATTTGACATTTCTTTGAACTTTATTTCTTAACTAAATTATTACTAGCCATATTAATTTGCTCGGTGCAGTTGTGATCTAGCTAGACCCAAATTTATATTTTTATTTATATACCATGTTCGCTCCCAACATGGAGCATATGGATCTACACAGTGAGAAGATATCCACGCTGAAAGAGGAGTTTATCGATTTCCGCAATGTGAAGACGTCTTGACAGATTATTTTCGCGAGAATTGTTTGACAGACATTTACTCAACCCAATGGGCATCCAGTCCTGCATTTTCGTTTTTTTTTTTATCCGACAGATGGAGGATCGAATCCGCATTCCCCGGATCGCTAGGCGAGCACGCTACCAACTACGCTACCGGAGACCCAAATACGCTTGAAAAAATTACAACACTCGTAATCCAATTCGCAGTTGGCGATTTAAAAACTCTCAAGTCGACTATTCAAAAAATATTTTGTGAGAAATTTCCACTTCCCAGTCTTAAATTATTTAGTTATATAAGTATTCTGCCTCTTGATGAATAATTTCGTTTTCTTTATTGTTGCGTACATAATAGTATGTATCGTAGTACCCACCGAGTTCATTTGAACGGCCCTAAGCATAAAAAGCTGCTAGGGGAATCGACCGACGCAGCTTGCGCTTTGCAAGAGCGGTGATGGTGAAGTGAACGTTAGCTCTCCCCTTCGTATATAAAGTTTGCGACTTTCGTTAGGCTACAAAAAGTGCATCATCAACATACTGCGGGCGCTACATTTTATGGATGGCGTATGCACTGCGCACTATACAGTTCCAGCGGTGCTCAAGTCAAACCGTGTTATTAAGTTGTGGTTATATCCATCGAAACATGCATGTTTATTACAACTCGGTATTTATGGCATTGGCGACAATCGAAAGATTTCAAGCTTAAATTATTATATAAAAGAATGCATTTTTTTTGATGTTCGTCTTTGCATCGTGTTTCACCAAGAAATATAATTTTACGGTATTTATAAAATTTTGGTAAAAACTCCCGAATATTTTTAATTTACTTATTCGTCAGTTGATGCAGAACTGCTTGATGTCATCTTTCAAAGAATTGTGCAGTGATTAAGTTTAATTTAAAATTTTACATTTGTATTTGAAGCAGAATTTGAGTTTTGATTGACAATATTTATGAGCACAGTTGGCAGTTTTCAAAACTATTACATGGCAAAATTACTTAGTTGTGTCTTATAAATATTTATTTACTTTTCCAAATTGGTTCGAAGTGCGAAAATCAAATATATATATTCTATTGTTCGTGAAACTATTTAAAACAATAAATGCTACTTCTCAAATAATTGCGACTTTTAGTATTAATTACGTATTTTACATTTTTTCGGCTGAGGTATGTGTGTGATTTTGAAAAAAATATATTTTAGCGAAATTGAATTATCACGCGAGCATAGTTCGGCATATCTATGTCACATGACTTACCGGTTAATTTTTAATCAACTGATTAGGACGAGCGATGTGATTACCCTGAGATTGGCGGTATTTAATTAGTGATATGTTGAATTGGATCCAACTAGCATCCTGGTTAACATATTGTACCACTTGTAATTAGTCCGCACCCGTGCTTCCAATTTGCACTAATCAACAATAACTATACGTTTCGGTATATGGAGCCACCCGCCATATCAATCAATGTCAAGGCGACATACTATATTATTATGTATCAAATCAGGCTCGAAAGTCGAACAAACTCATCAGCAAATTAATAACAATTGTGGCCATTTTTGTGGCACATCGCTCAGATGCTTCTACATTAAAATTAAAAATGTGTTTTCATTGCAATCTGATTTTAAAGATAGTAGTTTCGTGCATGAATGAAATCCATTTTTGATTAACGGAAATACATTCTATTAACTCATTATTCGGCGTTCTTTTGTCGTATATATTATTCATCGGACCGCTAGCTATGCAATAAGAGCAACCCTTGCGTTTTTTGTGCATCATACCTACCTCATTCTCCCTCTCGGTATAAATATTACCATCTCGGAATATTTTTACTGGAGGGGGAATTAATCTTTCATTCATTTTTCATTTGCTCCATTTAAAAAAAAACTTGATATCGCTAGTCGCATTAATGTTTATTTTTACAACCAAGAAATAGACATTTACTTCTATTCTATTATATAAGCCAACTATTCAACAATTTTGCGGATCCAGCTCTCATAGATGTAGAAATTAAATCACTCTCTCTCTCCGCGTATAATACACACACAACCGTTAAAACATTATTAACCCGGATCTTCCTATCCGCCATCATCGGGCTCTTTGTAAATCACTATATTACTAACCATTTGCAAGCACCAAGCCTAAATGTGCGTAAATGTAAAAAATGCAAAATATCGTACTCTTACATGTAAGGCCGAATTAAAAAAAAAACAGATTAATAGTAAAATCGATAAAACATTAGGTTACCGGTAGAACATATTCGGCTTAATTTGCGACTATTGATTGAATGATTAGCAGCGACACCATAAATATGTATGGCTATAACATATTATAGTAGAATGCTTAGCTGGTAATGACGAACGATGATACGTAACCGCAAGTATATCGATCGACGTACAATTGAATAACGTTGCAAGTTGTTCAGTAGGCATTTGAAATACGATCGATTCGAATTTCAAATAGGTAGCTAGCTACCTAGTCGAAATCCTTTTGCACTGGAGAATTGGCAGCCGCAAGAGGCGAACTGAGCTGCGTCTGGAATGGGTTATTCGGAGCGCCCCCTCAGAGCCGCTTCCGTGACTCGCACGCTTTCCCTAATTCCGTGACGTCACAGGCGGGCGGGATGACGCCGAGGGAAAGTGGATACCCCTCGTATTTATAGAGGGACGCACGTTGGCCGTGAAAGGCGACGTCTGTCGTTCTATATTATCCGGCACATACCCGGCCCTCATCCTTCTATTTATCCGCCGATACGCTTTCCACCGCCGCCTCTCTCTTGCGTCACGAATCCTCCCGCATAACATGTGAGCCTCGAGCACTACGAATGCGACACACACTCCCGATACGTCATTCTATTCATTGACGATCACTTTCCTTTATTATTTTTTTCTACTAAGCGACTGAAAGCGACCGAACGACTGTATTGTGGTTTTTTTATAAAACAAATCGTGCAAGAATATTTAATTTTTTCGTTTTACGTATTTTTACTAAATGTATGCAATTCACGAACGATTATAAAATCAAATATCGGTACTGAACGGTGGTGTAAACAATTTGAATAGTGGAATATTTCCGACGAACTGACCAAATTTCACAACAGGAAATCTATTTTAATTTTATCCACTTTGAAATAGTATATTGTTTGCGATCCGCTTCTTTTGGCATTTGTCGATACTGTATGTATACAAATAGTCTAAAGATGACGAAGTGCGAAGAGCGAAGAGCGGGTCGCGTATAACGATCTATATGAAAAGATTTACGTTTCAAAAAGCTTACAATCAAATTGAACCGTAGGTCAGCAGTTTATATAAATAATTTACACTAGATCAATCATTTTTTCATTTACTTATTAATAAAAATATTACTTACCCATACCTTCATAACTTTATATTATATATATATACCTTTCGAGATTAAGAGTCAAATTATTAGTGGCCTGAAGTCCCTTGCGTTCGCTTAAAATTAGCATTTTACGGACATAACGTTTTCATGTTCCCAAGTCGGCCACGTCATTCGGCCGTGTCGGTAACGAATATGAAAACAAGTCACCTGTTGCTCTTCACATTTTCTTCTGTGTATATGACCTTTGCTTCTTTACCTAGAGAGCGTCTTACCTTTTCAAATGATAGTTTTAATTACTGCCGGCGAAAATGTCAAATTACGTAAAAAAAAAAACTTTTTATGAGAAACTTCACGGGTCTATTGATCTTTTTTAAATTACGAAATAGCTGTGTCTATTTTACTGTTTATATTGTTACACTTCTTTGACATTACGTACTAAAATTATTTTACTTTTGAATAAAAAAATGCATTTTTATATGCGCAATCAAATCTTATTCACATGATAACTTTCAACTCTTATATCAACGTACCATATATTAATTTTAGATCTATTTAATAATCTATGACATGTATGTTTCATTGAAACTTCCCTTGTTTGATTTGATTGATATTTACGTAAGGAATAATTCTATATTATAATAACTTCGTAAATTCATGAAATTATAATTTTATTGATTTCAAATAATATAAACTTACATTTAGGTTTGGGTATCATATTTTTCGGCTATAATGGAAACAGTCTAAATATCACAACGTCGCTAGTAAATTAGCAACGGCTATCTAGTGATGGATCAATAATGGTGTCTTCATATAAGTTGACTATAAATTACGACTTGCATTATTGTACGGAATTATTGTACGGACAAAACGAAAGGGGTACATCGCCATCTTTCGCCAGCACCATAGAGATGTGGGGAGTATTGTTTTTTGTTGATTCGGGAGTACTGCACGTGGAGTTAGTCGGGGGCTGCAGGCGCAGGGCGGCGTGCGCTGCTATTGATCTGAGCCGTGGCGCGCGCCTCTCGCCTCCACCAGCCCCATGTCCCAAGACCGCTGATGCTGGTCTGCCCGCTCCTCTCGCTGTCACACTAACTTAAATAATTATTATTGTTTTCAATCCGCGAAGAATGCTCGTTTCTATTGCCTCTGGAGACCTCCGTTGCTTATCGAAGATATTTTCGCTCCAACGAAAATAATTCGACGAATATTTTTTTTCTTCAAAATCTTTTAATACTGGAAATGGAACTATCATACCGATTCACTGGCATTCACTCTAATAATAATGTTTGTTGACTTGTTCACTTAAATTTGTTGGTAATTTTGTTTATTTTCATCCATTGAAATTATATGAAAATAGCCCACTTAGTCATAACATTAATTATTCTTTTTTTTTTTTGTCTAAGCAGATTTACTGAAACTCTTTCAAATAAAAATAAAAAAAAACGTGAAAATACTGTTCCAATTGATTTGTCGAAAAAAGGGTTGTTGACAGACATTTGTCAACCATTTACCTATGTACACACTTTCGCTCGTTTTGGAGATCGCGTACTTAATTTCTAAGAACAGTCAACCCAATAATCGATGAGTTGTTTTATATGTATCTATATATATGGTAAAATTAGGCAATTTATGCGCACTTACCTTTTATGTATATAATATTATACTCAAATGTCAGCGACTTAACTCAATCGGATTAAACTAATCACCGACTAGATGTTAAGAATCACTGCAATCTTCACGAGATTATAATCATCATAAATGTAAAATACTAATACTATCGACTACAGTTGCGTAATGGATATTGCAAATGGATATCCAGATTTTAAAATTTTGTATGCCATTCTATAGACCATTATAGACGACCTGGAGTTCGACCTACGCCATTTTACAGCTGTTTTCATTTGAACGATGATAAAACTGAAGATACGTCTAGTCATTGTAATCTTATATTTAAAAAAAAAATGTGATGCTCATATTACACGAATGATATTACCTTAAGGGCTGAAAAACAGCCTGAAAATGTCAAAGCTTATTACATACGATACTATATAGCATATATACATTTTTATTCGAATTGGTGACTCGGTTATTTATTTCTATAGAAAAAATCGTAAACTTTTTTTTCTTTGTGTTCGACTTGTGGAGTGATATGATCAGCTGTAGTATATAAACGAGTATGTACCTACCGTTGCGTTTTATTGGGCACAGTCCTGACCTACATAGCGGACCCTTTCTAGTCGAAAGGAATAAATTTGAATAGGTAGCTACTTACATATAAATATATAAGAGAAGAGTACGCTAAGTTGCATGCTTTGGAATGTAAACACCATAATAGGGACCTTTCCTCGCGCTAAATTGCTTCCGTGTCGGTGTCTGCATTACACACCAATCGTTGTAATGGGCATTTGTCTATAATAATTACCAATTACTGTGATTAATATTTGTCTACCCAAAGAATAACTAATATTAGACAGTTAATTATATTTATAATTATATTATTTTCAATATTGACAAGTACATATTTTTCATTCTAACGTGTCGACTATCCCAACTTAGCGTAAGTGACATTTTGGTGATTTGAGCTATATACGGCATTAGGTTCACTAAAATGCTATCCACCGGCAGCCAAGAAGGCGCTTTTCCTAGATAATCGGAAGGGTTTCTATATGTCAATGTTTTCGGTTTAAAACACAAACATTTTATTTTATTATATTAAATGTTTGCTAAATATAGTGTCGAGTGTCGACAATATTAGATACTTAGGGGTACACGTTACGGGAGATGCCAGATCGCAAAGTGAGCTCGCTATCGAATAAGAATAGAGGGAGAAACCTTTGATTCCATGCGAAATGTCTGCGACTCTAAGCTCTATGAGGTAAAAACCAAATGCCTATTCAATGCATTCTGTCAGTGCTGCTCTATGGTTACGAAACATGGCACCCAACAAAGGCCCAAAGACACTTTATTTTAAGCTTTAAGAACAGATAGATGCCTGTGGCGGATTTTGGGAATGCGGTGGTATGACTTCGTTAATAATAAGGATACAAGAGAACGGACCATGCGGCCAATTATCACTGGCGAAGTGAAGCTGTGACGCGGGCCATAGCTTGGGCACATATTGCGGATACCTTACGAGAGTCTTAATGTGACCTCCCTATTCTTTGAGCCGACCAGTTCTCGGCGTCCTGTCTATAAATATAATATCTATATAATGTATTCGCTGGAGTTACGGGATGCAGGTATGACTTGGAAGGACGCGAGAATACTGGTAGGTAACAGATTCTCGGTGGCGTCATGTGGTGGTCATATGCTCCACTTAATGAGAATATATGGAAAGAGAAGAAATGCCCAATAAAACCATAAAACGATGTAAAAAATGAGAAGGTGTTTTTAATTTTATATCCTATATTTCTTCGAAAGCCAAATGGTTTAAATGGTTATTTTAAAAGTCTATTTTTACTCTTAAAAAAATAAAAAAATCCAGGTCAAAGAAAATATATTTTTTCCACACGTAATCGAAAGAAAAACTCAATTGGTCATCATTAATATAGAATAGTGTACAGAATTTAATTTCCGAACGTGGACAATATGTGAAGACTTATTTTGATTGATGATTTTGCCTGGAAGATTTCACTGTCAGCCGAATGCTCAACTCGTTGGTGTCTTATTTTTTTATGCAGCACGTGATTTGAACCCGCGCTCATCGATTCCGAAACATTCACATTTACCATACTGACCACCGAGACTACAGATACACCTAACAACACAATATTAAAGTTTTATACCGAACTTAGTTGTATTCTGACCCGCTATTCAACGAAAATGAAATCCAGTGCATATGTTGTACATGCGTTTAAGTAGCATAAATGTGTATACCATCCCATTAAAAATAGTACAATTTTGTTAGTATGCGCTATTACTCTTGAGTTTGTTATGTGTTGTCTTAATAGAAGTAATAACATTCGTCAAACGTGTTTATGCATTTGTGCCAGAGAATCTCAGTTCAGAATTATAATAATACATACACAAAACATTAAAATGTGTAAACACGTGAATGGCCCACAGAAATAATTCTTTCCATACTTCACTGGGTCGGAGCAATAGATTTTCACTTCGATTTGTTTATACTATCTGCGAGTACGTTAATATTATATCCCAGATATATCACGTCATTCACTATTGGATATTATTTGTTGGTATCGTTCTCGTCATTTGTACTTTCGATTTAGGTTGACGTTTGATTACAATTACAGCAACGTTATCTCTGCTAATGAAATATCATTAGCGGAGAATTTAAATCGCCGCAATATTGCAATCCGAATTTATTAATTGTATCAAGTCTGTACCTTGATTCCTAATAATATTTTTTGCATGTGTCTATATTTTTTCTATACCTTTTCCTAACTACAAAACATAAAATAAATTACATCGTGTGACCAAAGTTTCATACAAAAAATCTTTCTTTACCTACGTTCCCCTACATTGCTTTCCGGCTTACTTATTCGCCGATTTTGGCAATCAGATAAGTTCTTAGGGTTCGTTTTAATTCTTAGAATTTTTATTTGTAAAACCATCTGTTTTTTAATAACAATGAATGATCTCTCCCTTGTAAAAAATTAAGTGAGTAAATGGCGTGTTTCTCTTGTTACTCAGAAATCAATAAAGCATTAAAATAATGTTTCATTGGACTTTATTTTTCGAAATAAAATCGATTAAAAATGAAACTGATAAATGCTACCGTTATATGAGAAATATGAAATGAATCGTATTGCGATTTCATATAAAAATAAATATTCTCAGACCAGTCGGACTTCATTCCTTTTGGCGTACGAATAAGGTATTCATTATTTATCAATTTGACAAAAAATGTCAGAAAACTTAAGTTATACAACATAACGCATAAAATGAGTTTTTTTTGGAAACTGTCGTTAAAATACATAATATCTGGTTTTGTTTGTTTAGGTTTGACCAAAACATTATATTACAGAAATCAAAATTTCTTTGTATCTTCTCAACTCGAACATTCATTTCTGTAACAAAATATCCTCCTGCCAATAATTGCGAAATCGGACACTAATTACATTGTTCTATAACTCCCATCCGTGCCGCTTTGTTATTGTCATGTTTGGGATATAACATTGTTTTTGGAAGTGTTATTTTTTTACTTTGTGTATTAGTGCATAAATAATATTGGCTTATTCGTACAATGGTCCATATTTTATTATCATCTAGGAATTAATTTATTAAAATAATTTGTTTGACATAACATTGGAAGTGCGTAAGGGGGTGGGGGTCCTGGCTTGGGGCACAGCGCGTACACTCGTACACGCTGCAAACCGGGTGAACTCTACACCCCCTCCCTTCCCCCCTCAGCGTAATATTGATCTGGGATGTGTTGTGTGTCGGTGTGGGCTGGGCCAGGCGGCGCGCGCGCATCTCCACCGCGACCGCCGGCTCCATCCACCTCGCTTTTCTTGCAATCTTTCATTTTATATTATGTTAGCTACTCTCATCAATTTTTAAGCGCGCATGTGCATAGTTGACACATCTAACTTTTTTAACCCAACATAATCCTCATGGCTTATTCTTATTACATGTCCATTTGCACGTTGGGTATTCGAACTCTTGACCATGTTCCAATGTGTATTGCTACATTCAATTTAATCTCAAACAATCAAATTACATGTCCGATTACGTTCATCTCCTTAACGTAATAAATCTAATTAGTGCTCCAAACACACACATTTTATGACATATTTTGTTTCGTGTATGATTAAAATGATTAGTACAGGTCTATAAATTAAATATTCCGTTGTATAATAATATTCGTTACCCCGGTTTTTTTTTTGTATTGTATTGCAAATTTAGCAAGCTTGGTAAGTATATCAAATAAATTTTGATATACTACATAATTTATTTAGTATATAAATCTGGTGCAATATGGTATTAATAAAACATCTGTAATGAAAAAGTTAAGAAAGGGAACAGCGTATTAATTAGAAATTCAATAGTTAACGGCTTAGAATAGTACTCCAACTGAGACAATTTGCATTATAATTTCATCTAAATCAGTAAGGACAACGAACTTAGGAAATGTATTTCTACAAAACAGATCCTTTACTTGACAATAAATGAAATAAATTCGTAGCAGAGATATGTACTGCAAATAATGCCGCAAAAATGCCATACTAGACGACGTGGCATAACTTTATTAAAATCCCTAACATTTCGCTGCCACAGCCTTACTTACAGCAGCAGCTTAAATTTTATAGGATTTCAAGTAAACAAACATATCCACGATGTTATTCTAGGGTTGCCAGATTTATGTGGCAGGGTTTCTAAAATTTTGGCAATTTAGACTTGATTCCTTTTGACAAAACGTGTATTTAGTTGTATAAATTGGCATTCTAAAAATAAAAACACACTTAAAAAACTAAGGATTAATGCCT
>JAGVSQ010004543.1:0-19215 GCA_022683975.1 Rhyacophila evoluta | reverse complement strand
GTAATATTACGTTATTGTGTACTCCAGCGGTTATCTGCCAGACTCGGAACGTTCAAACACACAAATATTTTATTTGTAGTTTTTAATATTGTAAGTAATATTAGTATATGTTATTTTTTATTAGTTGTATACTTGATAATAAATCAAAAAACATATTCAACGAATATTGAAGTAAGCCTTACCTAACTGTTCTTATCAGTTCATATATAAATTTTATCTGATCTTATTTTCATATAAAACAGCTGCAATGATAAAAATGTTGAAATCTAATTTGATTAGATAGCAATTAAATAATTCAATGTCGGACATTAATAAGAGAATTAAGGGGATAGTGTTATTTTTTTAAGCATAAAACAGAAAAACTCAATACGTAGTCATATAAAACTACGAATAAAATGGGAATAGTATTTACTATTTGATTTGTGGATTTATTTTGTATCTATGAAAGATCACGTATAACAAGGCTTAATTACTAATTATACAATATTTAATTTATTTGTTATATTTATAAAAAAATATTTATTAATTCTTTTTATAAAATAATTTTCATCATTTAGTATCAGTGTATTTACTAGATTTATCTAATAAACGGTAAACATTTGTAGCGAATAAGCAAAAATATGGTATAATGATTCAAACGAATACAAAGTAAAATTAAAATCAATAAGTTTTAAATCGTTTTATGACGTTTGAAAACTGATTGGTTAAATAACTTTAGTAAAATAAAATGTATGCAGTGTAAAAAATATATTTTTTTACAGTTTTTGAGAGTAATATGGGTTGTGTCAGTAGAATTTTTCATGAAATCTTACCTTAAATTCACCATTAAACTCAGTTCCGCGATATATCACGAGCGTTATTTATAACCACGCTTTCTATTATTTGATGAAAGCTTAAATGCAAAAGCCTACTCAATTCGTCGCGTAATTTCCGGATGCGTCCGCTCAAATGGGCGTACCTCAATATACTGAAATACTTGACTGTATTGGCGAATGAAATGCGCATGCGCATTCGAACAAGTGTTTGCGATATGCTTTTATATTTCTGTACCCGTCTTTCGCTCTATCTCACTTCAGAGCTTTTGTTTGGTGGTGCTGTATGCAAGGGTAGTTCTTGTGGCGCTTATCAGTTTAAAAAGGGATGTTTGTTATGCAGATGACGTAAAATTATGATGATGCGGCTTTAATAATAATTGTTGACACTGAAATGAAAACTTTTTATGTCAGCAAGTTTTTGAAAGCACACCCATTTTATACTAAAATATAGTCTTGAAATTATTCTTTAATTGAAATACTGTATCATTATATTCGTTTAATGGTTAAGTTATCCTATTTTAACTTATATTGTTTGTATATTGAGTATTTTGAAACCAGATACAGATAATTTTATTGAATGTTTATAATATAATAGATACAATTGATTGCATTGATATTTTTGGTTCATGTTTATTTTGTCCTTTCAGAACACTTATTTTTAAATAATATTAGTTAAATATGCCGATATATAGTACGTATTATATTAATATGAAATGAATTATAAATCAATATATTTCAAAAAGTATTTATTTAAATCAAGGTATTATGTGAGACTTAATTAAAGATCTGTTGATAGAAAAGAATACAAATTTATTTCTAAAAATCCATTAATTTATACTTGCCATCTTATGAAGCGTAGAAGTTACTCAAATACTTTGACAGATTAAAGAAATCGTGAAATAAATCGTAGCGAGAATTTACGGGTAAATGTACTTTGCTTTTTAAATACATCATGTATATTTAGATTAAAGATGTAAGAATAATGTGTTTGATTTCTTTGATTAAACTTTCCTTTATATTTTTAGTAGAACATTAAGATATTTAACAATTTCAATGATTGTAATTTTATGAAAAAAATGCCTATTTTTACTAATCAATTAACAAAATAATTTATTTTGTATATTTATTAGTTCTTTTAATAATACTATAAAGCATTTAAGTAGTATAAAAAAAGTACTAAAATTTGGTACTATTTTATAAGTTATTTATGTATGATTTGTGTAAAAATAATTTATCAATAATTTCAATGACACACCAAGACACGCACATATATACTTCCATTGAGCTGTTAAAATCTAGGATTTGACTAAATGGAAATTTTACATAAGTGTGAAAAAACTGCTTTTTATCATAATAAAACATGTTAAATTGGAAGTTTGTATATTAAATTATGTTTTAATTAAGGTGCTATAAGAAACATTGGAGACTACGCCAAAGTAGGCAAAGTATGCTTGCTTAGTGACGTGTGAATTTTTATGAATTTCAAATACACTATTCAATATAATATAATTTTTATGACGTGATAAATAAAGAGAACTAAACGTTATTTTTGTATAAATATACGTTACAATGTTCATTATAATATCTTGTGTCAAAAAATAAATATTACATGAGCCTGTATTATATATGTATTATGTATAATATAAATAAAGTGCTAGCATATTTGTGTTGAGTATTTTTCTGGTGTACTTGTTGTATTAACATAGTTTTCATTCTTATTTCGAAAGATAAATTATAAAAAAAACTTTTAAGTTCGTTTTATAGCAAATATATATACGTATTATATAGTTTATCTGTTGCTGAATATGTTCTCATGATTAAATTGCCCTAAATAATATTGAATGGTGGAACTTACCATCGAGTAAAATTTATTTGGCCCTGTGCCAGTTTTGAACAGATGTTAGACGGAAGAAAAGCAATAAGGAGGCTCTTTCCGCAGTGATGGCAAAAATAATCATTTATTATGATAGTACTACTTCAACAGTCTTTTTTTACATATAACACAATAAAATATTGTGTCTTTATATCATACGAATTACTGTCACAGTAATGACATACTTAAATTTGTTGTTAAATAATGTTTTTAATCTGGTTTTGAGTTTGTGCACTTTAAAATATATATCATTATTCATTCTTTTCATCAATAATACTGAATAGTAGCTTTTTAAAAGTTTATCTATTTCAAAAATTATGAATCTTGTAAATACTGATAAAGATTGTTATTTACAATCAGCACTTTTTCTTATTATATCGTCAGTCAGAACGTATAATATGTAAATAATAAATGTGTAAGTATGATTATATATTTAAAAAAAAATGTTGTTAAAACAAAGCAATATATTCTGAATTATTTAAACTGGTAAACTTCCATGTGTAATAAAGCAATATATGTGTAACTAATGTTATTGATGATGTGTAATTAATAAAGCAATATATGTATAATTAATAATATCAAAAAGAAAAAGATGAATTTGAAAGATAAATATCGATATTACATTTCTTGCAGAACAATATTTGACATGCAACATTCTTTTTTAATTTTGAAAATCAAAATATTACTTTTTTTAACTTAACTATATTGAAATCATGATCTGATTTGTAATTTTACGTGTTTATATTAAAATAATAAAATTTCTGGAACTCTTCTTGATATGTATGTGTGTATGTCGATTATTTCTAAGACTTGCGATATATTTGACGTTCAATATCTTGTTGTTCCCGTGCGAAGTTCAGTCGATAGTATTTCTTATTTATTTAACGGACAAAGAAAGATACGTCATCGTTTGTGATATCAATAAAAATTGCTATCAACGATTGTTTGTTTGTGTATAGCTTAGTTTTTTACATAATGTATATGACGCATATTGAATATCAAAGGTAGTGTAGTATATAATAATGAAGTGTTTTTTATGATGGTTTTTCATCAAAAACTTTGTATGATTTATGGATTTAAAAAAATATTGTAATAGTTGGAAACACAGTTATTTAAGTATTAATGGTTAAGAAGTAAATTGAAAAACAACACCAGTTGAATAAATAAATTGTTTATTTATGACAAAAATAAAATAACAGGACAAGTTGTAATATTTGTTCAAATCTGTGAATTAGTTCGTTATAATTTGAACAGTTTCGTATTATTTACATTTTCATAGACACTCAGGTACAGTTCTACAGGGTATAAAATTCTAAAAATTTACATTCAATAACAATTTATAAAACATTTATCTTTCTCAATAAGAAACAAAGAAACGATGCTTATTGAATAAATTAGTACATTATTTAAAATGACGAAACTTTTGATTCAAGAAATATTTAATATTTGAGAAATATAAATAAAAAAAATTAAACTATAACATAGCATTGTCGCAAAATCAAAGTATCAACATAAGTAATTTATCGAACATATTATCAATAAAATAATCAACAAGAGAGTTAAAATAATATAAACAAAATACATACTACATTTAATGACAAATGTTTGAAGTAGAAATTTTAGGAAGATATTTTTTTACTATTAGTGTCGCTTAGTGTGTATATTTTGAAATTTTAGTCCAAACAGAAAGTTGTTTTTTTTTTTTTCATACCATCAAATGAATAGATAAGTTTGGTCAAATGTGTATGAAAAGACATAGACGATTGGATGCCAAATTAAAAATGAAATGATAATTAATACACAATATGCAGGCTACATAATAAACTAATTTATTGTTACAACATTTTATATTTTACTTGGTATATTAATAAAAATAGTTTTGAAAAAAAACGGATAACATAATATCATGATCATAATTACTAAATAGATAATGTAATAAAAAATGATTTTAAGAAAAAAAAATATTTGGCAAATAATTCTACTTGGCTAATTGATATTTTTATGTTTTTTTTTATTTAATCAACTTCATTTTTGCTAAATAAATATTAAGTTATATGAAATTTTATTTGATTAAATTTTAATTGACTACAACAACGTAGAGTGCAAACGATGAAGAGTAAATTCATTTATATACACAATATACATTTGGCACCAACTCTTTAAGAATATTTTAATATAAGTATTACGCTAATTAAATATAAATATAGTCACAATGGGAAATTGGGTAGTTAGATTGAAGGGCTAAAACTAACGTCTACGAGATTATGGAAAATACAAATATACATGTACAATTGGAAAACACATGGTTAGTAATAGTCACATTGTTTCACGAAAACGTACAAGGGTACTATTTTTCTAAAAGTTATGAAGTATTATTGTTAGTGGAGTTATTTCATTTAAAAAGTACTATGAGGAATGAGCTAAGATTTTTTCAGAAAGATCAGATATTATTAATTTTGTCGTTATT
Source organism: Rhyacophila evoluta (assembly GCA_022683975.1). Lineage (NCBI taxonomy): Eukaryota > Metazoa > Arthropoda > Insecta > Trichoptera > Rhyacophilidae > Rhyacophila > Rhyacophila evoluta. The sequence goes on along the minus strand of JAGVSQ010004543.1, from coordinate 14,060 downwards.
AGAAATAATTATATGAAAAATATATTTTTTTTTGTCGGTTTTCGAATATTCTTATTTTATAACATTAACACTCATCACCATGAAAATATTTTTCGTATGCTTAATATATAAGTATTTTTGGTATTAATTAATTAAAATCGGACTAATATTTTATCAACGATGGGTAAATTTCTTTGTCTGTGAAGCTTTTTATGGCTTTTGTAGACAAGCACAAAGTTTGGTTAAAATGATGAATTTTATGATAAATTTTGATGTGTGTTTTTACGTGGTCTAGAAATAATGTAAATATTTCAATACTTTAAATACAAAACGACTTGAAAGAGTCCTTCAAATAAATTATTTTTCTTGATATGCAGACTTTTAATCTAAATTGTTAAAAATTAAGAAAAATAAACACCGAATAAGCAAGAAAAATGTCACCATTTATATTAATTAATATTAACAATTGTTATATTTAAAATAATTATGCTGAAACGAATAAATTTAAATGTAAACTTATTTTACTATTTAAATTCTATGGCCATATAAATTAGAGGAATTGTCATTAAACGACGAATCGCTTTCTTCTTCTTCTTGCGTCAACGAGTCATCACAATTGCTAGATGTACTCATTTTACTACTGTCAGAGTCAAAAACTTTCTTATCACATTGATCACGATCACTTATTAAATTAGAATTGACTTCAACCAGCCTATTGACGGTAGCGTTTTGGTCCATTTCACTGCTAGCCGGACACTGTAGTCTCATGTTGTTACGACTGCGAGAAAAGTTTTCGCCTTGCAAGTGACGCAGCGCGTTAATTTTTTCGTCGGTTAAATTATTCACGTCAAATTCATTTCTCATATTATCTTTTCCAGAAACATCTGCACCATTTTCTTCTGAGATATAAGACAATTTCGAATCACTCCTGCCTCTATTGCAATCCCCTTCCGAAAATCGTTCGGAGATTTTTTGTTCTTCAATATTTTCCACAAAATGCGCGCTGTTTCCAACTTGTAACACATTTACGTCACACGTGTCTATATTTTCAGTGCAAATTTCATTACTCATATTAAAATAGCTCGATGGGTCCTCAACGAAATTTGAGGGCATCAAATTCTCATCGTATATGTCGGTAGAGCGCCTCCGTTCGCTATCAAATAACTCTCGCGATGCGTCAGCAGCCAATTGATTGAAATGTTCCATTTTTACTTGGATGCTATCTTCAAATACTAAGGTTCTGGGCTCGGAACGGGTTTCTCGGGGTGTTGAGTGGGCGGTAAATCCCGGAAGAAGCTTAGGTTGGAGAGGCAGCATGAGATCCATCGACCCTGTGGTGGCTGGCCTCGGCTGCAGGGGAGGGAAGTTAAGGACCGGCGGTTGTAACGACGCCAATGAAATAGCCTGAGGGGGTGAGCTTACAATTTCATCTGAAAAAATCCAGGATAACAGTTAGATCACAAAACATTTACTGGGTAAAAAGGAATAAATATGCAAACAAAACATGCATGGATTGCAAGGCTTTCAAATAATTACAAGGTATTGAATATTTTAATGATAACATATTTGTAAATATATCAAATTAAATGATTTTTTTATTCGAGGATACATTATGAATTTTCAAAAATGGACATTCCAAAAATATATTATCATATGTTTACTGATATAATACCATATATATAAATGTAACGGTGTAATTTAAAAAGTTTTGTTAAACTTTAAAACGATTTTAATTATTTTCACATTTATTTTAATATTGTAAGCTTATATAATCACCGAAATCTGTAAATATGATATTGTTACATAAGAATTGTTATTCATGCAAAAATATGTTCCTAGAAAAGCCCACAATTTGAAATAACTATAAAGAGAAGTCCTTTAAATTTCAAGTGTAACATAAAAGAAGCTAGAAGAAAACTTTTTATTTAATTTTGCCGGGAAAACTTTCGCTTCGAGTCGATTTCATTTCAAACAAAAGAGCTTCAAGTAACAAGTTGAGCTATGCGATTGTTTTAGTTTATGAAGTCGCTTTTCTTTATGGAGAATTGATACACTGTTGAACATTTTAATATAATGTCAAACATTAAATTGTATAATATTATAATAATATAATGTTACAAGATACATTTATAGCGTTTGACAATTAGGGTAATAATGTGTTTTACATAATTTGGATATGAAAAAATGGTGAATGTAATAGTTTTCATATTCATATAACTATTTTTAATAAATATGATTTTTTAGATAAAACTACTTATACTATTGATTAACGGTAAAGAATAATATCATTTTCGATTTATGTTTTATTCGATTTAAACTTCAAATGTATGTTATTTTGATGTTTTAATTTTCCATTATAAGCATATTATCCAGAAAATTGCATGCATTTAATTCGAAACAAGATATGAAGACAATAAAAAACAAAAATTTATATCAAATTAAGATTTAAACATATAAAAGTAATTAGAAACATATGATTTGAATTAAATGCTTATTTTTAAAATATCAATAATTTTATTACATAAATATCGATCAAGTAACATAATTACATGTCAAAATAACAATATGGGCCAATATGTAAGAATTATACATTCTTTATGTAGTATATCATTTTCGGTGATATTTAATCCTTACTTGTTGGTCCTCTGGCCTGAAGAGGGTGGTGGTATGTATACCCTATGTCTTCAGGTCCACCGGTAACAGAGTTTCGGACTAAAGCTACCGAAGGTCCTTGTAAAGCCATTCCAATGACATTCATTCCGTTGACGTTGCCTATAAAAAGGAAATAAGAAATACGTATAATATTATCTCACATATTGGAATTAATAAAAGGAAATTATATTTGGTGTCAAAAGAAATGACGAAGTATCAATGATATGAAATAAACCACAGTTTTTGAGAGGTTTAAACAAAACCGGTATTTTTTAGTTTACTGATTACTTAATAAAGTTAAAATTATTTATTACATAATTTTACTAGAGTATTATATTTTTTTTTGTTTGTAATATTCCACACAATTGGTAAAGAAAAATATCGAAAATGTGTGCATTGTAAAAAAACATATTTGTGAAAATAGATCTGTTCTGGAATTAGTATTTAAAAAAAAATATATTAATAACAGAACACGTACTTCTAGGAAAAAGAGACTATTTAAGAGAAACTACATGGTAGCTTTAGCTTAAAGCTACCCTAAAAACACCAATTTTAATTAGAGTTAAATAATATCATATACTATGGTACATATATCATAATATGGTACATTGAGAAGATTAAAAGTTTTAGACGTATGAGTACAATACGTTAAAAAATACGGATTAACAACAATTGACTTTTTACAAAAAAAAAAATGATCAATTTCATTTCTAAAAAGTACACATTACTTAGCAAATATATTTAAAATATTAAAAAATCTTTAAAAGAGATAGAAATACTACATATAATAGATGGGCGATTTACTTAGCTATTCTTATAGCTATGATAGAATCTAGGTGATGTGTTTAATAATTTTAAGAATCTACGATCTTTACAATGTAAATATGCAGAAGTATTATAAAATATCAAAATTTATTAGTTTATTTGAAAAAATATTATAATGTTTCAATTCGATATGGTGAATTATGTCTAAATATTTAAAACTAAAAGAAAATAATGCTTGAAATCATGCAATATATATCAACTATACATGAAAACATACGTAACCTTGAAATGTTTCAAAATGGATTTTTTTCGGTAAATATTGTAATACAATGTAAATTTAATAAACGTTCTATCAAGAATACAAGAAAAACTGTAAAGGCCGAATTAGTGTCTAAATTTAACTTCTAACTTGCACCATACCAGTTTTATTGGTTTACTTACTAAATTTACTATTTTAAAAATACCATACCTAAGATCACGAAAAAGGTGTTTTTATAAGCTTTTATTTTTTGTAATTTCTAATTTGCTCTAAGTGGGCTACGTCATTTTTCATTTATACAATCGATACGATATATATGATTGTACAAATATTCCTATTTTTAAGTATATCATTAATTATTGTATAAAACGTATGATGATATGAATATAAAAAAATGATGATGATCTTACGTATTGATAAATGGAAATATTTATATTATTTCCATAGGAAAAGTTTCAGATCTGAAGTTGTGCGAATTCGTTTGAAAGTTATTAAATTTAATTAAGTCACGTGTATAAAGCTACCAAAGTTGATATAATAACCTCCAATTGACTAACAGCGAACACTTATTATTATTCGTGACCGTTGTACCTTATAACGTGTTCGTTACAACAATCAGTTCTAACGAAAAGGTAAACGTTGTGTGTGAAGTAATTTTCTATTCAAAATGGCGTTAAATTTTGAGAGTCAATGTTGTAACATACAATATTCTGACGCATGCGCATTTCTTCAATCAATATGAATATGATTGTTTAGTGGGCCGCGTATTTCGCTAACTTATGAACATGATCGTAGCAACAAAGTTATTTTGCTTCAATGCTATTCAATATAAAGGTTAAAGGGGGTGTCGATTAGTGGAGGGTACGCTTTTGAATACATTATTATTGGTGAACGATACTATCTATTTCAACATCAAAAGCAAAGCAACTATACCGTCCTTGTTACTAATTGTGGGTTCATTTGAAACAATTCAATCATTATCAACTCAAATGTTTTAAAAAAATATGAGTTCATAATTAAAATGAATTTGTTTTACCTCACATTTAACCAGAATTGAAAATTCTTTCGCTTATATTTTCTAAGATATAAGATATACGACTGTGTTATTACCTCTTTATAAAAACGCTACAAGTATAAAACTTTTTCAAAAAAATCACTGTAAAATACAAAATCATTTAAAAAAAGTATACACTAATAATTGTACATTCATGTGTGCGTATCATTAGAAATATTTTAAGATAGTAAATACTAAGTACAAGGTCAATTATTTTGTTGAAAATGTTGAATACAAAATATTTTAGAATATTCTTTATTGGTGGGTTACATCTCGGTGATAGTAAAGAGTCAAGCATCGTAGACAATCTTATTCAATATATCAACGATAGCAAAAATATAAACGATGCAGTTGTAACTGATTAAATCAATTGAATTTTCAGTTATCAATAAAGACCCATAATGGACGATAAATGATTTAATGAAATATATTATATTACTTGGCACCTTACGCAAAATTTTTGTCCACTGTTCAGAAATTAAGTTTATTTGATTTCATGTACTAAAATGTATAAATAGTTGAATATTAATATTTATAAATGTGAGATGATTTGTATTTAAATTACTAGTGATACATAATTGGACATTTTAAAATGCCTCCACTCGAGATCGCATCCATCATTTATTAAGTGTTCGGAATAGTAGTAAACTAGTATAGACATAGAAAGTATTGTAGCATAATGCATAAACATGTAACATACATAAATTTTTCAATTGCAAGTTATCGCTTTTTTATAAAACTTTTCGTATGAAAATTACAGTGAATACCGAATTAAACGTTCGTTATTCTCTTTTGTGAAGATTATTAAAGGAAATGAATCGTATAACCAAAGCTTTTGGATATGTGAATGAATTTTTAATAATTTATTTTTATTTTTGTAATTGTCCGCTTATCTATTTATATCACAAAAAAGTGTTTACATGTAACACATAATTCAGACATTTACTACAAGATAGCCATTTCATTACATTTAACTTAATGTTAATTTTGAAATATTAAGTTTTGTTTTATTGATTTTTATATTTTATTTATTTTTTTAAAATTAAATGATTTATTATGTTTATAAATTATATATGAATACAAAATGTATAGTGTTTCTAATCTTATACAAATATTTATTTCAAAATATCTGTGAAAAAGATACTCATTATTATTTATTGAAGTCGCAATTAAAATCGCTCAAAATCAACTAAAATAATTTTTTTTTGTAAAATATCGTGTTTTTTTCTGTAAAACTGTATTACATTTTAAGACGTGACTTGATTTAAAGGTGTAATGCATGTTAACTTATTAATAAACTAAATTGAGATTTCACAGTGTTGTTATAATACACGAATTATTATATATTTTATAAATTAAGAGATTTTTTTATTTAATTTTCTTGAAAATAATACGAACTCTATGATTTTCAAAACAAAGTAGAAACAGTTTCCATCCTTACCGACTCTCCCTGCGGTGGTGGCGTCTTTCATGAGGGCGGGGTGGTTGTGTTTTATGGCGTTCATCCTGCGGTTGGAAACTCCGCAGTCTCTGTTGTTGCGTCTCGGCTGTTCCACAGGGAGGACTCGGCGCCTCTTTTTAGGGAGCTTTGACCGTGCCTGGATAGATGGCAATAATAAATTAAATAGATTAAATTATACAAACTATTCGAAACAAAAAAGGCAGTATTTTAAGCGAAAAAATAATTTTGTTCAATAATTTTATTTTATACGCGTATTAATACATAATGTTTCTGAAAAATACATTTGAAAAAACGAGTTCATTCTTAAATGTACACACAAAATTTTAAATAATAATTTCTTGTAACCAATTGAATTAGGTACACATTTTATACATGGAAATATATTTCTAAGAATTGTCTAGAATTTGGAAAGTAATAAAAATTCCACTAAGCCACTCTAACAAATGAGGATAGGAATTTATTTGATTTTATAAAGCTTGTTGAAAATGGAATCTGTTATATTATATAAAGTGACTTTATATATATATTTTCTTCCAAGTATTCATTCAATACCGAATTTTAAAATATAATCGTAAATCGTGCACGTTAATTGATTTTGAAGTGGATCTGAAATGTTTTCGACGTAAAATATTTTTCGGGAGACGATAAAAGCTCATAAATAAGTAATATTTGAATAATATTCAATATAATCTACGAAGATGACGTATTTACTTATCGATAAAGATATAAAATATGTTGTCAAAATATTCAAAGGCAACAAAAAAGGAGATAGTTTTATTCATATTTCGGGGATCAAATAAAATTGTGAGCACATCTTGGAAGCAAAGTTATTAATAATTCGGGACGGAGCCGGTCAAACCGCGTATCATGTGTCATTGACAGCACGTGGAGGGATATTTCATAAAACGTCAAACGAAAAAGTTGACAAAACTTTCCGCATATGCGGCAGCTCGGCAATAAAATCAATTTTATGATAATATATTCACGAAGAAAAATGACGCTTTTTAAACACGTTTACCGCATTATCCACCATGCTATATAATTCTCAAAAATTTGGTAAACATTAGCATAAGTATTTAAATACGTTTTGAATACAAAATTGAAATTCAGGATAACATAAGTGTTATCGATGAACTGAAGAACTGAATAACATTAAATCGTTTTCTACACAAGATAACGTAGTATATTTCATTTATGAATGAAATAATAATTGTAATATCAAATAGTAAATATCATCGAAATTGTAATATGATCTATACGCATTTTTTTAATAATTCAAATAATTTGGTGAGTATAAATATTCCTACATATTGTGGTTTTAAGGTATACGTTCAGTATTTGTATATACTATTTACAATTAAGTTTTAAGCTAAGTTATTATATATCATCATATTTATTTAGTTAATACAAATTTAGTGGCATAAGTACTAAAGTAAAGATATTTTTTGTTGATATAGATAGTTAATCTATATTTTAGCCAATTTGCATATATTTCATTATTTAATCTAAATATTCGTGTATTACTCTTTTATATAAATAGTTAACATACATTATTCTTGGAGGAAATTAAAAGCTATCACTTATTATAAATTGATAAATATTGACACGAACATAATGTTCAAATATTTTAGACATAATTATGAGTATTTTATTTTTATCATTAAGATAATTTTTTTTAACATAAAACGCAATCGAAGATATTTATAATATGGTATACTGTTTTTTAAACTATATTTTATAAAATGAGATACTTTAAAGTGTAAAACATATTCATTGGAATTATGATAACAAATATTGGCTGTTTTAATAAACACAAAATAGGAATGAATTTGAAACTAAGGTCCATAGATGTAGAAAAAATATATTTAAGGGAGCATACCTTATACGCTATTCGTTTACATACTAAATGAAATATACCAGCATAAATATTGATAAAATTTATGACATATATGTAAAAAACATACTGTGTTGACTACACGTAAATATTAAAATTATATGATTTAACCATAAATGAACTAAAGCCTAATTACTGATGTCAGTATTTCAATTTAGACCGTTTTTATTGTATTAGAATTTAAAAAAAGTTTGGCAGTTATGGTTAGTAACATAGACAGCTACTAACTGGGAAAACTTAGAAATAAATCTTTCAAACTGATAATTTAATATAAACACGATTATGTCTTACGAGTATGGTTTTCTTTTAGTTTATATGGTTATTTGCAACATTTATAGTAACCAATACTATATGTAAAACAAGTATGTTCATATATTATATGACCACATTCATAATGATGCCATATATTGAATATAAAGTATTTTTATATGACGTGGTGCAATGAGAGATAGTATGTATATAGATATAATATTATAAAATAAAAGTTTCATTTTCATAATGTGATATAAATATTAAAAGTTACTTTAAATTATTTTTTTGTTTCTGTCAATTTAGGTACATCAACTGATTATGTAATACCAACAAACTTTTAATTTAACCCTGCTTTATCCCTATGACGAATCTAAGCAAAAGCTGCGGATAATGAGACTCAATTTCACGAATCAACCAAAGCTTTCTGAAAATACCGAAATTCTAGAATTGCTACAGAATGGGAATAAATGAGCAAGGAAACATCTTGCGGCATAAGTTGAAAACAATACATTTCAATTATAAAGTTGAAACGATTCCACAGCCAGGTAACAAACAAATGGCAAACAATGAATGTATGTTTAGTATTAACAAGGAAACTTTCTATAAAGCTTATTTGATATGCATTTAGTACAGGTATAAAATTTGCCATAGCTAAACAAACTTAAAAGAGGAATTTTTATTTAGAAATAAATTTAAACTAAAACCAAAGAATTAGATAAGAAAATAATCAAAGTTATACGATGTAATGGAGTTTGCTTGCAAGTATAGATTGGATAAAAGACTATCGCTAGAAAAATCTAATTAAGTGAGTTCGAATAGGTAAAAAATGTCCGAAAGATAAACCTAGAAGTAAATAGATCAACGAAATAGTTGAACTCTGCGAAAATACATGGCAACGTATTACACAGGGCTAAAATAGATTCGGATAAGAATGCCTTTTATCTAGTAGAGATTGGTAATAAAAATGATATAAATATTCTATTAAGACTATTATAATAACTGTTATATATAAAAATGTATGCTTAAAGTTATTTTGTTACTTTTACTTTTATTGAAGTATTGTTTTTGTACAGTTTTTTGAGTTCCTTTTTTTATCTAAATTTTATTTAAACATACATAAATATATAATCGTTGATACCACTATACAATTAAAACGGTTTCACAAAATATGTGTAAGCTGCTAAAGTATATGTAAATTTATGCATTTTTACATTCAATTTTAAAATAAGAAATTATAATAATATGGCAGCAATATTTCAATAAACTAAATGCTATTTTTATAAATATATTATATTTAAATTTCTTTAATAAAGCAACACTAGAAAAAAGTGTATCTACTTCTTACTATTTAGTCAATTTATTTTCTCTTAATTATTTTTTTTAATTACGAAAATAAAGTTTGCAGTATAAAAATACTTTTTTAAGAAGTTGAAGAAATTTTAGCTAAAGTTTAAGTTATTAGTAGTTTATGTTCATATTAGAATCTAAGCTTTATCAAAATTTAAATAAGGAAACACCGAATCATAACTTGATAAAAAACTACTTAATCATAATTTAAAACAAACAAAAAGTTGAAGAAATAGTCGGGGGAAATTGAGCTCAATCTTTTTATATTTTAAATGTCGTTTTATTTTGTTTTTTTTTATGATCCATAAAAAATATGAACCATCGATTTACATCGACAACGGTTTATAAGCCTGATATGTCAAAATTAGTACTGGTGAAATTCATGGACTTTGGGATAATCCCGGAATCCCGTAATAATAATTTTTATGAATACGTGTTTTAAAAACATAAAAAAAACAATTGATAGAGAATAGGATAATATTTTATGATATAATAAATATGATATTGAACAGTTGAATATTTTTAATATTCATTAGAACTTTATTTTACTGTATGAGTTTTACATGATACTTTATATATTTGATCAATAAATTGACAAATTTTGTAGGACAGTTGAATTGATGAAACTAATAAATTAAAAGAAAGCCCCTTTTATATAACGTGAGAATGGTTAAGTATCTGAGAAAAGTGTTACTATGGAAATGAAGCGAAAATTAAATGGGATGTAATTTGTATGGGTTTTTACATCAGGTCATATGTGTGTTTTTCGTTCACTCTGATTTGTTTTCTCTGATCCCAAAATTTTGGGAGCCCAGGTGTAAAAAAATAATAATCCCGTGAATCCTGGATTGAAAACGCCAGCAGGGATTGCAATCCTTAATAAATAATGTGTCTTGTATACGTTTGTAACTCAAATGATTAATTAGTGTTGTAAGTATACCCTTAATACATTACATTAATTTCATTGAGAAGTTATATGAAATATATTAAAGTTATTACCGATGTAACTACGTAGTTAAATAAATTTAATCGATGATAAGTTTACCTGAAAATATTCTGTAGTTTATAAAATAAGAATAATACTTTTTAAATATTATGTTTCTAATCTTTTTGTTATACTATGTTTGCTCCCAACGTGGAGCACATGGATCTACACAGTGTGAAGGTATCCACTCCGAAAGATAAGTATATGGATCTCCAAAATGTGAAGATGACTTCACAGATTATTTTTCACAAAAATTGTTTGTCAGACATTTACTCAATCCAGTAGGCATCAAGTCCTGTATTTTCGAATTTCAAAAATTTGACAGATGGAGATTCGAACCCGCATTCCCTGGATTGCTAGGCGCCCCCGCTACCAACTACGTTACCGGAGAGACTAATCTTATGTTGATAAATATAATATTCAGTAATTTATATTAAATACTTACTATTTATTTTTATTATACATTTATACTAAATATATGTTAATGATATAATGTTTTAAGTAGAAAATATTGCGTTTTTTATTTACTTAAAAAAAAAGGTTGATTTTTGATTGTATGGATTATTCATATTTGTATAATAATACAAATTGTATTGCGATCGAAGTAGAGATTATCAGACCCATGGGTCAATTAATTAAGCTGTCAAATAAAATTACCTATACATTTTTAAGTGAGATAGATACAAAAAGATAACAGTAAATAACAGAAACGTATTGTTGAATTGGTAAATTATTGGGCTGACTTCTGGCAGCGAGGGTGTAAAATTTATTGGATAATACAAAAATATGTTAAGTAGGTAAATAATATATTGCTGGAAAATACTGAACGTTAGAACTTTTTGTCGAATAAAACATTATCGATTTCAAATTTAAACGAAAAAAGGATGTAAATTGCTTCACTCGATATTTATGGCTGTTTTCAATACAAGAATTCTGGTCTTGTGTAATTTATCTGCGTGTTTTCTGTGTATTTAGGTTCCCCAGTGCGATTTGAGGCACCGAAGACAGATGGGCTACAATATTCAGTCAGCGGGATAAATGCGTCTTTCCCACTTCGCTTTACATTGCACATTAAATTAAAAGTGTGAAAAAAATTGAAAGGGAACAGAAGGAAACAAATTATATGTATACAAACATATGTACTGTGAACGCTGTCGGGCTTATTTCCAAATGAGAATTTTTTGGCACAAGTTTCGAGGAGTGTTTTATTAATATTTCTATTTATTGTTACACTCTACTTTTAAAGCGAAGAAATAATATTAATATTTGTAGTCTCGTTAAAATTTGGAAAGTTTTTTATGAGTTCAATGAATTGAGAAGAAAACTAAGACGCAAAACTCGTAAAAATATATCATTATACTGTGCTAACAATATACTATATATAATACTTACTACAATAAATAAATATTAATTTATTCTATAAATATTTTCAGGCATTCTACTCGCTTAAAATAGGATATATGGATCTTTATAGGGTGAAAATGTCCACTCCGGAAATGTAGTATCGTGACGTGAAACCTTATATCAACATGTTTATAAGGATTGGTTGTAATGTTAAATTGAATTGAGTTGAATTGTTGAACCTATATGGCATCCAATCTTTTATCTTCCAATTTAATCACTCTTAGCGAATGTAGGACTCAAACACAGGCATCAAAACGCTTAACTTAGCCCATTGACTAGTGAAAGATAATTAATAGTATTAGTGTTATTATGAACGAATAAATAAATGCATTAAGCATTGAAATTTATGAAAATCATAAGAAGATCTTTTGTGTATATATAAAATTTTATTACGAATTTTTTTATAATTTATTGTAAATCACTACGTATTTGTATAATGTGAATACGTATTTGACATTACATACTTTACATAAAATTTAAGTAAAACATATCTGGGTAAAATAGCTAATCAAGCATCTAAAACATAGCAAATACGGAAGACCTCATAAATAATAAATATAGAGTTGGAAGTGACATCGCAGAACACAAGAAAATCTCAAAAGGTTTAATTCAAGAACGGTATTATTAGTAGAAACAGTGCAGGATTAAAATATGTATGTATATATATACTCGGAAATTTACGATTTTAATTAAAAATTAAGGACTACTGTGCTCAAAAATTGAACACAGAATATGTTGTGTTAATGAATTTTTAAAAATTATACTATTTGATAATTATTGTCAAGAGTTTATAGTTACAAATTCTTTTTTTTAAGTAATATTTATGAAATGAGTATGTATAGCACATGGTTTGTAAGTTAATCTAGTTAATTACCTTATAGTAATCCATCAACTTAATATGACGTGATACGTTCTTGCATTAATATTTATTCAATTTAAAGATACAATTTTTGTCATCGTTGAAATTATAAAATCAACACTGTTGTAAATATAGCAATTGCTATTCACAATATATGGATCATTACAATTTGAAAATATGATAATTGTATTAAAATTAAAAGTAGAGATAATATAAAATGGTCGAATAAATTATTATTTTTATACAACGTGTTGTATTCGAATTGTTTCATATTTTTTTCAAAATTGTTTTACTTTGTAGAGAGTTTATTTTGTCCATTGCATCTTATAGCAGTGCGAATCGGTTGGATCGTACGACCTTAAAAAGTTTAATTAAGAGTGAAGTTGTATTTTTAATTATTCTATGTTCGTTACTCTACTTATAGAACACGGTTTTATATTAAAGTGCTTTTACTCGACTGAAATAAAGTTATATAATTACGAGAGCTTAATAATTACTTCAGTATTCAAAAACATTTAAAAAGAATTGAAAAGCTTTGAGTATAATCAGGATGCAACGAAGACAAGTAAAGCTAATTGAATAAATGCACTTTATTTATGTCCAAATGATCCTTTTTTTAAATTTATCAGGAATTGTATGCATTTACTATATGTCGTATAAGTTGGTAGTTATTTATGTGAATTTTACACATATATAATATTATAATCCAATCTGATGAAGATAAATTGTGTATTAAAATTAAACTTATCGGTTAATAAAATAATTATTTTTTTATGTAGATTAAATATTTGTACTGTCTAACGTACATATAAACTCTTCATTAGATACAAATTTTATCGTTTTAATGACTTTGACTTGAAAAATAATTTTTATTTTCTGTCCAATCTTATATTAAATTGTAGCAATTTTTAAAATAAACAACATTGTGCGGAAGAGTAAAAAAATAACATTGATTAAAATAATTTAAAATTCATTATATAATGATATCATGTTAATATTTGCTTTATTTTTTTACGAATACGTAAATTTATTTTTCATTTTAAACGTATTTAAAATAATTATGGTGGAAACTAATAACTAATATTATATTATAATACTAGCTGAACCCGGCATGCTTTGCAATGCACTATAAAAGAGTATTGTGTATT
>JAGVSQ010004542.1:0-19216 GCA_022683975.1 Rhyacophila evoluta | reverse complement strand
CGGGACGCCAACGACCGGTCGGCTTAAAAAATAAGCAGGTCTGGTTCAGACTTTCCTGTGGCATCCGCAATATGTGGCCGAGCCAGGTCCAGCGTCGTAGCTTCAATATGCAGCTTCTTATTTCAACATTATATGGAGTTAATTTTAGCTATCGTTTTATCAAACAATTGAAACTGAACAAATTAATATCATTTAATGTTATTTCAAATTTAGCTAACAATAAAATCGACGGCTTAGTCCAAAAATGAGTGAAGAATTTTTAGGTTTACTTCAAAAAACAGTTTTTAAAATTTAAAATAATAATAATTTGTTAAATAACAACATTTAAATTAATAATATCTTTTTTATTTTTAGTATTTTAGACCAATATTATGAAATTAATAGATATGTAAAAAGTACGTGAGTTACGTAATACATACTATGGATTGTACACTTAGTCCACTAGGACATCACAATAATACTATATTAAAATGAAAATACTTATTTTCAACCATTTTTTGTTGTATTTATTATATCGCCTTATATTTTTAGTGAGCGTTTTAATTAATTTTTTTAACATACTACACATTATAATATCATTACAGATTTCAGCTGTAGGGTATTTATGACTTAACATAAAATCACTTTAGTTTAATATATTAAATTTTGTTGCGTATAGTATAATACAAAGTAAATATTATCGACGTATCGGTATATGGTAAAATTGAAGAGAGATTTTTTTTTAAATTGTCCCTTAACAATAAATAGATTCTTTTCCAGTTATTTATAAAACGGTATATAAAAACATCAGTAACAGAGACAATTTCTAAAACAAACATCTATCGACATATATACTGACAAGAGTATGGTGACATTATCTTAATTTTTTTTTTTCTTAGTAAGTATTTTTCCGATGTTATATTCAGTTGATTTCCCATTATCAATGAGTAAATAAATAAGCTGGTACGTCGTATTCGTCATCCCTCCAGGTACAACGATAATAACTTGCCTTAGTTGGAGATAATATGTAAATTTTCTGGCAGCATATGTTCGCTGTATATTTTTTTTCACGACGTTTTCCCATCAAATTGGGCAAACCCTCAACGATCGGTGCTTTTATTCAAATATTCAAAAGCCATCAATCTTTCTGCTCGGGCTGAAGGGCCCAGTGGGGTGGGCGTCGTTCTTTGTGGGGTGAGATGGAGTGCCTCTTGGAATAAGTTGAAAGGGATTATAACTAGAAGCGGTGGAGAGGTGACATTTTAATAAGAATACATGAAAAGAGCATGGTATTAATAATATATGGTGTATACAAGTGTGAAATATAAAGAAAAAAAATAAAAAAAGAACTTTGTAAAAAAGTTACTTATACGAGCTTTCAAACTCTCATAAATAAATATATTGGCTGAAATTATTACTTTTTGATATATACATTTTTATTGTATATTTCCAATAATTATCAAACCGTTTTCAATATACATTAAATCTGCAGAACTTTATGTGAAATAAGTGATGCAATTATTGACAGTCAATTCTTGTGAAATAAATCTGTCAAAACTTATAATAAAACATATATATATATCTTTTTATTATACCATGTTTGCTCGCAAAGTGGTGAATATGAATATATACAGTGTGAAGATACCCACTCTGAAAGTGGAATATATAAGTCTCCCCGAAATTTAAAGACAAGCCTTGACAGACTATTTTTCACGAGAATTGTTTGTCAGATAATTGCTCAAGCCAATGGACATCCAGTCCTGTATTTTTGGGTTTTTTAAATCCGACAGATGGGGAATCAAACCCACATCGATTGCCTCTAATACAGAGTGAACTGATTTGTATTGCTAATACCGGAAATTTATCTAGTAGAATTTGCATCATTTGAATTTATAGCATACATAACTTCGTGCACAGGCTTTGACACACTAAAGTAAAAACTTGACAAATTTTAAACTTTATAAATGAATAATTAATTGGAAAATATTTAAAACGTTCATAAAAAGTAAATATCAAACGTTTTATGAATAAAAAAAAATAGGTAAATATAACGTTAACTCGTGTCAAAGTTTCATGTTCTAATTATGTGCGAGGCCATTAGAAGCTTCAAAAAGAAAGAGTGACAGACTTTAAGACAAGAAAAAAGTTTCATAGGAAACTTGTGGGTCGTTAGTTGAAAAAATGTTAACAGGAATATTCCCATTTTGTTGAAAACTTTGACATAAAATTTTAACCAAGGGATGTAAGTTTTCAATTATTTCAGAATTGTTTTAAATCACTCATCCGGTAGTAGTTAACTTAGTAACTCAAATTTAAATTATATTTTCCTCTTTATCACGCGCCTTGTATCCAAACCAGTTAAGAACGTATACCATGTTGAAAGTCACATAAGGAAAGCTTCATAGTACCAGAATTGTCCTAGAAGCAGCTTCTCAAGACCTTAGTTGCGTGCACTAGAGCAATTGCTCTCCGTAAAGCTCTGCATTTTTTCAAAAACTAGAAAAATATCTCACGTAGAAACCAAATATCAATTTCCAACTGGTCTGATAAATGATTGACAAACTTGAGAATATTTGATAAACCAATCCTTAAACGACGGTATATGTATACTGTAGCTATTAATTAAGTATTCGTGAAAAATTTGTAGCCAAATAGCTTTTTGAACAACCTTAAAAAATTTATGATTTTTTTTAAAAGCTTTATTTGTATTTTCTTTCTGAGCTTTTGGATACTGATTTGCAATTGACGTGTGACCTTGTCACAGGCTCAATTTCAACGATTGCTTTTTATAATGTTTCAAAAATTACTTTATGGATGGCAAATAATTGAGTTCTTTACATATTGTAGTACCCTTACTAATTTTATTCAAGTGTGCTAATATGGTATCTTTAGCTAAATACCAATAACAATACAATCATTCTAAAAGTGGCAATCCCATCAGCTGATGTATTTTCAAACAAATTAATGTTACATTTTTGCTAAATATATATGTTTTCAAAAGCGATTTACTCCAAAATCGACTCAGTGAGATTTATAATCTAATATTACATTTTATTAATTCAATCGATATGGAAAATTGTCGACTAAAATTCGCATCATAAAATAGAAATTTATTTTAAATGACAAGAAATTTCCTTTAAATAAATTATACCTCATATTTATTTTGCAAATAGTATTTCAATCTATCCGATATATATATATATATGGCATAATTGCATTGAATAAGTTGCGTAAGCTTTCTAGTTGCAAGCTTTTTTTTACTAAAAGTTCCTGTTTAAAATTTGAGCATGATAGCATATTTTTACAAATTGTTTTTACGATAATGATATGTCAGCCAATGGATCTAAATCCAGCAAAATACATGGAAAAGATGTGTTTTGTATTTTCAAGTTAAATGAACAATGTGCAGAATATTAAATTTGAACTTAATTCGTTAAATTGTGATACATTAGTTAGTAAATAAATGTTTTTGAACTTGTTTTTTTTCTAATTATGTTAGTGTTAAGTTGTAATCAAAAATAATATTACTAAAGAATGAAAAAATGTGCACAAAATTAAGTTATAACGAAGATGAAGAAAGCATTTTAAATATTTAAGTAAATGAAAATTAAAAACCAGAAACGATTAAAAAAAAATAAAAATATATTTAAAAGCCATTGCCTTTTTCAATAACTAAGACACAAGTGTGTATTTTTTATTAAATTGTTTTTGTTGTTGCACTAATTTTCTTCTATAAACAAAACTCACGAATGAGTGGACTATGTTGTTGACAATTAAACAATCAACAAAGAAGAAGTGAGCAGAACTGTTCTACTGTTTATTTATATGAACAAAAAAACCGGATAAATTTAATCACAATGGTAAGACGTAAATCACTCTGCCCGCTCTGCGGAAGGGTAGCTGGGACGCTTGTTTTCAAACTAATCTACTCCGTATCATTTTGTACTCGCTGCAAGTACTGGGATAGACACATCACTCGTAAACCAACGGCAATAGAGCGGTGAATTTATTTTAACATTAAATGGTTTTTTTCAAAATTATAATTTCATCTACCATGGATAACCTTTGCACTATGGACATCTACCATGTTTAATCTTTAAGTTAGCAAAAAATCTACAAGTGTGTAGATATCCAGTCCGAAAGTGAAATATATTGATCTCTGTAATGTAAAGATATGTTTTGACAGATTTTTTTTCACGATATAGATATCGATTTGGGAATGTGAAAAAAATGAAACTATTAGTTTTTTTCAAAAATCATAATCTATACAATTAGTACACGGTATATGATAAAATGTATGATGCCAAATTAGTATCTAAGCTTACCTTTTGAGCTTTAAAAAAGGTAAGCATGTATAATTTACGACCAAATAAAGAACTCCCATCGGTTTTTCTTATTTTACATTATATAATTAATGAAACTAATATCATTTCGGCTAAATAAGTCACCAATTTTAGTCTTCGTTCACTTTAATACTGGGTTTATTCAATATTCTCACATTGCCATCATTAAATATGGGTTTTTTTGTGCATCCTGTAAAAAAAATATCTGGGTCAGTGTAAATATAGTTATAGATATGAATGCAATTATATATGTAGATATAGATATGTAGGTGTGGGTATATATTCATTTAAAAATAATGTATATATTCATTCAACCAATTTACATAATAATATCTGTGCAAGCTTCTTTTTACATATGAATATGGTACAATAATGCCTGAAGTAATTGTTTTTCAAATCCATTGCTTCTAATAATATTAACATTATTATTTATTACTTTATATTAGATATAAGAAACGCGTTTAATATTTGGAGTCTGCCGTCATTTTTTTACATATTGACCATTGATTTGAAATGTACATGTATATATTTAATTTATATACATATTTAATTTGCTGACAGTAAATAAAAATCTTTTTAATACGAATAAAATAGCGATAAATACAACATTATTAATTCAATTGAACTGAATAGATAATCAAAATTGAAATGGAGAGAACATCAAGCCAACAAAAATAGAGAAAGAGCTTAATTTATGTATGTGACAGCCTTTATCAAAGTCACGTTAAATATATCGAAATCCTAAAGCATTAATTAGATATCACTGCCTTTATTTAAAGGTGCTTAATCTATTAATGTTACATTTTATCAGAAATTACTCCTATTATATTAATTATATTTGTATCGAAATATATATATGTTATACTGTTTAACTGTTAACAGTTTTGTAGCTTCAATCTAAGACAGTTTTCAATTATTTAAACTAAATTATAATCATTGTAAATGATTTTTAGGCACTTTCTGATACAAAATTCTCTTTTAATTAACAATACTTGTTTGTTTTAAGTAATATATTAAGATAAGCTATTAATCTATATTTCATTAGATATTTTTTACTTTATACCCGCAAATTATATTTTGTGATCGAACATTGTACCCTAAAAGTGCAAGGAGACCAGTTGTTTGACAGACACTTACGTTACAAATGTATACTCGGATATTTTTTTTACAACGTAATTACTTAACTTTTCGTTCATAAGCTGTGTGATCTATCCTTATCAACAAAAAATATCACTAGCAGGAACCAGATTTTTATCATAATATTTAAAAACAGGTATAAAATAAATAGATTCGTCGCTAACATCATTATTGAAATCAAAAAAAATATAAGCGGCTTAAATGTAAATAGTTTTAATGCTTTTTATGCTTATGTTATAATTTAAGCATACACTATTTTTTGAGCATATCATATACAAAGACTAACACTGAATTCTTCTACAAAATAAAATAATTAAAAAAAGCTCTAGCAATAAATCCTTTTGTTTGTGAGTACATTTCTCTATCACATATCATGATTTAATTATCATGTTTTATGTTACTTATCCCTGAAATTCCCTACGGGTGGCACAGTGATATGGGAGCGAGCTTTCCCCTGGATTATGAATTTACAGCCGGCGGAATGATAAGCGGATTATTCGTTGCTGACGATATCAATAGGAACCCGTTCAAATCCCGAGGCATAACTGTTGTTTAATGCCCGGCTGAGAATATCGCCTGCTTTACTTGTTTTATATTAAATCCAAACCATTTCCAAAAGACATTTAAAATATTAATAATATTTTAATTTTTTATGTTAGTACAAAAATAAATTGGCACTAAGAAGAATACAATTTGAAATCTAGATCATATCAACCACGTATAAACAAGACGAAGTTGTTAAATTATAGTATAATCTAGTTAAAACATGTATATATTTTACAAATAATTGTAAATTAATTCTCCTCTTACTCCACCAAAATATATATATTTTTTTTATAAACCGTGAACGTCCAGTTAAAAATACATATATTATTAATTCAATATATGTAAAATTTGCCAGGTCAATAACTTGTTGTTATTAGGTATAGTGCATGAATATGCGGAACAATAATAACTATGGAAATAGAGAAAAGACAGTCACAGAGAAATACCATACACAGATCCGCTGCATGTAGCTTCTCAGAACCCTCCCTCTCTTCCTCTTTGAGACGTAATGAAACCAAGTGATTGATCGACGTTGCCCAACATATATATATACACGTCATGCAGTGTACTCTCTTATACAGGTCCTAGATTTAATACAACAGAGTTATAATATTTCTGTTCATATTGATCAATGTTTTGATTTCTTTATCTCAGAGCCTATATTGTACAAATAATCAACGAGTATGTTTATTTTTTCTTATTACTTTTTATAAATTATAAGTTTACTTTTATATGTATCTATGTATTACGATTATGTTTTAATACGTATGTTTTTAAGGAAGTATATTGATTGCATCTTATGTTTTATTTAATGACACAATGCAATGTTTCAGATGATCTCAAATACTACTGACACCATCCCCTGGAAAGCTTTCTAAAGTTTTTTCACGTTTCCTCTTAGTTTTAATTACTAGCGCCTTGTCCGCCAAAACCGGAACTTTGCCACGTTTAAGGGGCTTTAAGCGATGCCGATGTGCAAGTTTTACTACGCCTGGCCTTAAAAACTTTTTATTCTTATTTCCGATCTGAGCTTTCCTCGCGATGAAGTTATAATCTATGAACCCGAAGAGCTTTTTTCGGACTGCGGTGAAACATATTTTCTCCGAAAACGTTGCAGCTTTACTAAAGCGAAAATATATTGGCACAGTATCCCGATGAAAATATAACTCAATAAAACTCTATTTCGCTAAGTTTTCTTTGTCATGCACTTTAATAATAACTTTGTAATGTGTATTCTTCATAATCTTTTGTTTGCTTATTTGGATAATTATAGGATGCCAATCACAGTTTCTGGGATTTCCCTGTATGTTGATGAAAACGACAGAGATCAGTCATTGCAACTTGGTTGTTACAAAAGATAATTTTTGAGCTTTAAAATTTTCCGGTGAGCAAATAGCATTTTTTTCGACAACGTTATATATTAACAGAGCTTATTTAAGTAAAATAGCAGTCACATTTGATTACGCGCTAGTTAAGTCTTGGTAAACTGCTTCTTCGACATTTCTGGCACTTTGAAAAGCGTTTTACATTCGCTACGCTATAGTATACGTCAGAATAAAAAAAGGATTCATGGCATGATGGTGGGAAAATAAAATGTATACTGTTCAATAATAGCAGTATATTGCACGACAATCAAGAAACTGAGATACTTCTAGAATTTTCTAGAACAATACCTCCACCCGCATAATAATTGTGAAAACGTAGCAGTTGATAGAAGAGAAACAACTACAAACCGTTTCATCAAAGTTGTGTGTATACAATTACTTAAATAAACACGCTTTATTTTAAATTTAAACTTATCAAAGCAATCTTAAATTGAACAAATGAAAATGTGTAATAAGTATTATAAAATCAAAATATATTTCATAAAATACTATATAAAATGGTATAACCATATATTTTTTAAACTTTCTGACTAACTCACACTTTATTCCATAGTCTTAAATATATTTGACAACTAAAAGCTCTAAATACGTCTGACGTCGAATCTCGTAATGCATTAAAAATTCACTGAAGTTAATATTTTACATAATTATGTAGAACGCACAAGCAATATTTCAACTCCCGGATGGCTTTTAATAATGAATAATGGCTGTTAAATTGTTTAATAAAGATAATTATGTGAGTAATGGTTCCTTTATTTGAATGTTTTCCAATCGATTTAATAATTAATGACCTTCGATGATTGAGAGATAACCTTACATGGCTCCATAGCAAAGATTGCGGGTTTGAATTACACAGGTGCTAATAATTTATTGAAAAAAAACAGCAGTGACTATCCAATGAGCTGAAATGGGCTGACAATCAAATCTAATTGTTTGTTTATTTTCAATATATTAAATGGCACATGAAGATAACCAACCTGAATCTTGGCTACTTACGAGTAAATAGCCAATTTATCACGATGGATATGCCGACAAGCTGTTTCAGCTTAATTTTGTTAAGCAGCCAATGTGTCCTTCTGTTTGAATAAAACATAATCCTTATCACATACTGTGGAAATATCGTAAAATGTGTATAGAGCGAGAAGTATTATGTACTCAATTCGATGCAACTAGCTGTTGGACCCGTCGGAATATCCGACTTTGTTGCGACATAGTCTTCACACACTTGACTGCGTGGCAAGCTTGGGTAATTTATATTTAATCCTAGAAAATTCCAGTCAAAAAAGGTAGACCAACTTTTTTTTAAACTCCAGGATACACCTGATTAATACTAGGTATCAGAATGGGTTGAATTGATATAAAACAAATTTAGAATTAGTAAATTTGTGAAAAAATCTGCTACCATAAGCTTAACTAAGACTACCGATGTCATTACACTATATTTCAATAGTGGACATACATACATCTACTCGAATAATCTAGTGATCTTATTAATTAATTATAAAATACTTTGTATTCTAAATATACCAAAAACAAGTGATAAAAAAATACACACGGATTTCATGATTATTTTTAGATTAACATATTCCCTCTCCAGTCGAACTGACTGACGTTATAAATATACATTTTATTCAATTATTCAAATTAATAAGACATAATTAAATTAAGCCCGTAATTTTACAAATCTATTATATGAACCACATTATTAAGCGGTTCGTTATGTCCGAATGTTTAATGATTACCTTCAAAGCCACTAAGCCTCGAATTTACATAAATTATTCCAAAGTAGGTATCCATGCCATATAAATTGTTGGACGGCTTCCCATAATCAGACAAATAGCTAAACCAATATCTTCATAGATACACACTGATTAAAAACTTCAGTAACATCACCATAATTAAAGTAATTATGTGTTACACCAAATAATAATTTACCCTTATAAGAGTACTGCTCTTTTAGTAATGGCGCATGAGAAATATAAAATATCGTAAAAATCAAAAAGGACGTTACCCACACAGGACAAATTTTACAGAAGATATACAAAAATCTTTTCTTATAACGATTTTGAGCTAAAGTCAAAGTATTAAATAGACACAATCAAGAAGTGCATGGTGACCAAAACACATGGTCTATTAATGTAATCTGATATTAATTTAATAAGTCATTTAAGAATAACCTTGAAAATTTGACAGGCCATCTTTTTTTTGACTGAAAAGTTAAATTTAGATACAAATTCTGTATTTGCAGCTGACATACTTTTGATCGTTTACTGTAATATACATTATGAGTATCAAATAAAAAACCAATGTTGAATAAAACACTGAGAAACACTTCCTTTCTTTTACAGTAGAATGCAGATACTAATCACAAAAGAAATACGAAGAACATAGTTTTGGTTTTTGTGTTTTTGGTGTTGCGATAATCGGAAGTTATTATAAAATTGTATTTATTTATTTAAATGAATAAAATTAAAAAAAAAAATTCTATATGTTAATGCGAATATTTATGATTAAAATAGTTTATTATGTAGAATGTTAATTTGTTTTCACCTTGTACAAACAGATGGTTCGTTGGTTATAGCTGACACAATAATTTGACTCAATGACCTAGTTTGAACTGTAATCATATGACTAGGTGGTTCATATGTAGGCAATATGAAAAAAGTCAAATAAAACGTCTTCTCCTCATAAATAATAACATATTGATGATAATCAATTTTCATAAAAAAACTACAATTTTAATATTTTTTATGAATCGCTATTTTCATTATCTTCCAAAAATGGAGTATATGGATCCACACAGTGCAAAGATGCCCACTACAAATGTGGGTCAAACGGATCTAAAGACATTTTTTGACTCTTGTCTAGTCTAATTTTATTAGATGAGATAATTGAACCCCCAAGTGTTACCTGTGAAGTGAACCTCTCAGCCACCGGGAAATTTCATTTACATCAAAGAATATTTACTGACAACAAAATATACAAAGGTAACTCCAGTTTTAGCATCATAACTATTCTTTAAAGTTTGAATCTGTCTAAGTAAGAAAAAGTTAGATCTTCAAAAATATTATTAATGAGTTCATTATAATTATAAAAAAGGTTGACATTTTTGGCATCGACTTTGGCGTTTTTATCAAATTTTTTTAAAAAATCAGTTAAGTTCGTTAAGGTTTTTTTTAGTTTTTCGCAATTGTAAAATATTGAAGTTCATTTTTATGAGTATCATTCATGGTTAAAACCATAATTTAATCAACATTTTTTTGGCACAACTCCATTTTACAACAGTTTGCCAAGCACTATTATACTATGTATACTGATTGTAAAGTATAAATTTTATCTGAAACAATTTACTAATAGAACAGTAATTTATTAAACTTACCCCTGCGTAGGCGAAAGGGAATAAACAGTGATTGATTGCTAAGCTTGCGCGGAGGTCAACAGTTCAAATCCTGGAGCTCAACTCCGGATATCCAAAAAGTTTCCCAACGAAAAAAAAACTATTACAGATACTATTATGCTTCACTTTTGCTGGATGAAGTGTAAATTGTAATTCAAACGACCACGTGCAATTTTGTATGCAATTGTATTTTTAAATAAAAATTTATAAAGAAGATAACATAATAAAATAAGTAAATTAATAAAAATATTGCAAATACTTTTTTTTATATTTGAAACCAAAGCACAAATAAATTTGAATGAAGTAGCATATTTCCCGACCTCACTTCTTGTCAAGCTTTTTTTAAAGAAAATTATATTCGAATGTCATTTTAATGAAATTTGGAATAGCTTTTCGTATGCCATGTAGCGCATTTTATAAATATGGATTGTTATTATGTGTGCAAAATATTGCTCTGTCTAATTAATTTTGAATCATTTAAAATATTACCTTGAAACACCAATCCAAAAAAAAACCTCTCCTGCAGCCATGATGTATCGCAACTTAACCGTATGGGATTCGCCGCATAATGCATTTTAAAAACTAAGCGATCGCTGTAAAGGGTTAAATGTGTTTTTTTATACTACAATGTCAAGATCATTTTTATAAAGAAAACTTTCAATATTAATATCTAAAAAACTACATTTCGTACAAAAACGTTTTTATTATAGATACGTTACATTTGAAATGTAGGTATTTTGCGAAATATTAATCATCTAAGCGCCCCTAATTCAACCAACATTATACCTTGGGTACGTGAGGGATGAGTTAGTTATCACTAGCGATCGAAAATAAATTTTTAAGTTCCATGGTTTTTACATTCAACTTGAATATTTTTTATAGTTTAAATGTTACATTAACACGTTGACAACAAGTTTGAAAACATTGAACGGTTTTATTTTACACAAACACAACAAAGGTAAACAAACACCTGTAAATAGAACGATGGAAATTAATATGAATAACATTTCGCAATGCGCCTTGCTGTAAATTGTATTATCGTGTTTTAACATGTTCAAATGTCCGATTTGGCGTGGACAGGCTGTGCGCAACACATATCGTCTTGAGTGACAGACATGTTTGCCTGTGGCGTCACATATCTCTCTAAACTTTGACAAACGCTGGTCTGAAATGCTATACCATCTCGCCCTCCGTGGTGCATTGCAAATACCTGCCTGCATACAAATTGTTTTGATTTGCTAAACCAATTGACGATTGGAACGGAAAATATAAGTTATGTGACTTCGCTGCATATCATGATATTTCACATAGCATGCATAAACAACATTATTTTTGATAAAATTATAAATATTGCATTATATTTTGAATAATAAAAAGCTATTATATCCAAACATAGTTTAACATCTAAGCAAATCATTGTTATCGGTAATTTATAACAATATGGCGTCTAGTAATTTCAGTCGAGAGGTTTTAGATTTGATTCATACAGCTATTAATTTTAAGCAAATCCAAAAAATCTAGTAATTTGCTAACAACCAATTATCATGAAAACTATTTATTCCATTTCTTGAGTGGAAAACTTCACACTGTGTGAATTCATATTCTCCATGAAGCAGAGGATATAAAAAACAATCCTTTCTTTATTTAATATTATTTATCAGAGTAAAATCACGATGCTGCTCATCGTGCGATTTGTTTACTTGGTAATACAACTCGTGATCATAAAGAAATTATAATTTTCTGTTTTTCATTTAAGCATATTAAATGCTTGTTTTATTTATTTATGATAACCTTTTGCGAAGGATATATATTATATTTGACAGTGACTAGAATTTTTCTTATTTTTATATCACATTATAATTTATTTTATCAACTTTTCATCAAATTGAATTTGGCAAAACTATTTGACTTTAGATAACAATTATAAATAGAATATAAAGTTAGCTATTTCTTCGATGAAGTATCAAAAATATATGAAGCAACTTTTCGGAAACAAATAATTGATAAAATTTGTTACAATACTCTTAAAGTTTCCACGTACTACGTAAATATTAATAAAGATTTTAACTATTTTCATTGACTGTTCACTTATTTATTAATTTTGAAACTCACCTGAAGACTTAAAACTGATAAGTATAACTTTATGCTATTGACAGTTTGCTGTCAAACTACACGAACCACAATAAACATATACCCGATGAAATATTTACTCTATCAATAACTGTCATTTATTTTCTTAGAAAAACTAAGTTTTACGTACTGAGAGTAAATTTTTTGACAATTAAATTCTACCTTACCGACATGATGCAAATTAATATATGTATTATTATAGTAACCTCACGATGCTGTCTATCGTGCAGCTAGTCTACTTGATATGTCTTTAAAAATATATGTGACGCATAAAACGCCATACTGAGTTATGTATATATTTTTACATATTAATCATTCTCAAATGTATTCATTCATTACGGTTCTTTTTTGTAGTCCTAGTCAAATAGCAAAAAATTAGCACTGACCGGTCTTGATTTGAAATTTACATAAACTAATGATTCTGCGTATAATTAAGATTAGATTTTAGGGAAAAAAATCATTCAATTAATGCAATTTAATATAATATTAAGCTCCATTTATTACAGTTCATTATTTTTTATAAAAATAAATTCATTATTTTTTATAAAATAAATCTCCGTCTTGTTGTAAAACTTCATTCCGATTAACAATAAAACAACTAAAAAGTTTTTTATATCAAGATATTTATTTTGTCTTGTTTTTCATTGATTATATGACCCGAATCTGTTAATACGTGCTACTTTTAAAATACTGAATTATTTTTAATGCCGTTCATATAAAACAAATAAACAAAGCCGCATGAGTTTGTTTTCAATTACTGTGCTCTTGTTAATTAGTGGTACAAAATAAAATATCTTTAATCAAGTTTTATAACTAACTTTCTACTAACTGAGTGCTGCCCGTTAATTTTCAATGCGTGGATTCATGTATCCAAAAGTCCGACTACTATTATTGTTTTAGTAATATGCGCTTCTCAAATAGTTTCCATTTTAATATACTAACTATGGAATAAAAACATTTCAAATATTTCTTACGTACGGATTTCTTTTAACACACGTAAAAACTATATCCGTTGCAAGCGGGTAACTACAGGTTACTCCATGAAAGGTAATCTTTCAGGAAAGGGTTTTTAAACTTTTTCAACTTTCATTTAATTTTTTTATTTAACTAGGTAAACAAATTCTGTCATATTGTTGTAATGTATTATATTATTATATTATTTATAAACAAAAAATACACTAAAAATAACCAATTCCAAGATTCTATGGACAACGATTGATGTAGTAATAATAAAAATCCTAGCACAAAACTATTTTAATTTGTAGAATACATCCAAGCCATAAAAAATTCAATAACTTTTAGAGTAGTGCGTCTTTTGATATTCTAGAAATTAAGAAATATGTTTTATATCCCATGAAAGTATTTAAATTTCATATTATAGTTTTAATGATATAAAAAACATACTCAATCTTATTTTGCTTTTGAAAAGTTTTAATCAATTTTTTATTGCTATCGATAGATTGTGGCTTGGACATCTTCTGCTTATTTATTTACATTCAATTATTCACATAAAATAAAAAAAACACATTTGTGTCTCAAGAATTACTTCTAAACAACAAACAGTAGCAGCATGAATATTTCAAAGAGTATTTTGACCACTAGGTCATTTAGGTGACTATTAATAAGAAATTATAATATTACGTACATTCAAGTTTGGAAATAAAAAATGTCCATCGGATGAAAAGGTTCAAAAATAAAGAATGAATTTTAATCTACCCCATAAAAGCTTGGTAATAATGTTTGTATACAATAAAATAGTAGTATTTATTTAATTAATATCAAGTTATAAATATTGAGGAACAATAATAAATGTAGGAAAAGATTGTTAAGTTCTGGAAATCTGGGTGTGGGTCTCACATGACAGGACCTTGGGGTCACATCCCCTCGTATATCACACCGTTGGGTCCCCGGACGAGTTTACCCGGAGCGCATTGTCGCGCTTGTATCGGATTAAGCAGAATATTTTTATAAAAAGTAATAAAACATGCAAATAATCTATCAGAAAAATATATATTTAGTTGCATATTTATTTTTGTGAGAACTTTTCAAGCACTTGTTGCTAGATTTTCCTTATATAATAAATATTTGTATATCGTTAAAATTTTTTTTAGATGGAAAGTCTTTGAAATTTATGAACATCCATTTGAATTTTTATTAAGTTTCATACAAGGAGTTTGCAATCTGTATGTACACAAACGATGTGCATGTTTTTTCTTATCTAGTATGGAATTATTATCTATATATTAAAATACAAAGAAGAAACAATTATTCGTTTAATAAATCGCAATAAAAATTTATGTTTAAAGGTAAAGTAATACAATATATCGATAGCTTACTACCAAAACCCCATACATTAAAGTTTTACAGGCTATTTTATCAACGATTTTCTTGACAAAAAGCGGCTGATATGTTATAATATATATTTTTTATAGATAAATTCTAAATTTTTTATATGTACCTTACATCTATAAAGAATGTGCTAAAATTTGTGTGATGAGGAAATTGTGGTTGTGAGTATTTTATCTTCTCGGTAGCCAAGACGTTAATGTACACACTTTCGAACTGTAAATTTAAGGTTTCAATTTGATGGCTACTAAATTACCTAGTATCATAATCAATCATTGTAATGATTGATTATGATACTAGGTAATTTATGTAGTGGTCATCTTCACGCTACTGATATCTATAAAAACATAGTATAAAAATATCCCTATGAGAATAATAAAATGTATCATATAATAAGCCCAAATTCGCGTTAACCTCGATGAAATACCGTCTGTGCTTTTTTTTCTTAACTTTATTTCAAAACTTTTATAAGATTGATTAGCGTATCGAAAACATTGGAAATTGATAAATAAATTTTTCAAATTTATAATAGCCTTTTATTTTATTTTTTAAAACACTTTACCATTATGTTTTTTTTATTAAGAATGTTCAGATGGTATCCAGGGAAATTCTTACTAAGTACTATATTTTAAAGAACATAACAATAAGTTAACATGATAAAAATTGAAATTTTACGTGAAAAACTGGAACTTTAATACAATATCAATGATATACGTAGTAATAGAAAATACTTTACACGTGTTTGATAAAACTTTAAAAAAGGTTTATCTGGAAAAAAGTTTTTCTTCGTATTATTTTTAAAAGCTCATTTTCATATTAATAACGCATATCAACCTTACAAAAACATTTTCGTTTGCTCTTTACATTATTAAGATCACAATGAATTTAATCTCTGAAGCGAACTGTTGACATGCATGAGCCCTTTAGAATCATTTGTAGATACTCGAATTTGAATAAATTTCCGCATTAAAATACTTTGCGGTAATATTTCTACGCATTATATTTTACAAACTGTTGGTACAAGACTCGTTCCTTTGAAAGCTTTATCGTCGTTGAGCTTTTGAAAACAACAAAATGCTTTGCGTTGTATAGAATTTATATGTTATTCATCATATTTCAGATAAAAAAAACATTTAAGTCAGTTAAATGAATCTCAAGCCCTAACACATGCTCCAGTATGGAGTGTATACTATACTGCTGTATTGAAATACGTTTGAACAAATTAAATATTTTATAATAGTGGTCAGACTGCTGCTCAATTCAATGGATCCAATCAACATATTTGATTACACATCGACTATGGGACAGAAAAGGGACGGAAACTATAGTTACAGTGTATTTGTTTTCTATTGTTACAATGTATTTAACTTACCACACGTCTTATCAAAAAGATGTAAGCTGCTAGTACCTAATTAATATCTTTATAATCAATATTAATAGCAACTAGTAATAAATTTATTTGTTAATTTTCAAACAAATAGTTCCAGTAAAATTGGCGACCACCTCAGGCGGTTATAAAAAATAAACTATCACAACTATAAACTACTGCAAACAATAAAGCTCAATTAAACGTGTGCCCATTACACCATCAATAAGTAGTGTACTGAGCATCAGAAAAAAGCTGTAGTACACACATCAAACAAAGCTCTCTAATATGTTTTTATTTTATAAAACCATCCATAGTAAAAAAACTAGGCATAATTACATTATCACCGTTTGGGCAAAAGTCACCAACCCTAAAAACATCGTTTTGAGATATCGAAATTTGAATATTTGGATATGAAGAAACAATAAAACCTCAATATGTTATAAAAGTGTTACCCAACATTTCAATGTATTGTGGTGATGTTCGCATCTTAAATAACATATTTTATGTTTCAGATGACATATTCTATTTAAAACCTTACTTTTCAAGGGAGATGACTTTTGTTTGAACGGTATCAATATGTTTAATAGACCCTAACAATTTCTTTTAAATGTAAAATGTAATATTACTTATATAATTGTTTGAAAAATACTTGAATCTACTTATTGCTATGCATATTATTTAAAAGTATTTTGCATTTTGTGCATAGAATTGCCATATTATATAAAATATAATTTATTCGGTATTTATTTTGGTCGTATCAATGTTTTATTTAAAAGCAAAAGGGGGTAGATATAATTTTGAATTAGATACGTCTTTACAAAGTTCAAGTCAACAAATTATTTCGTTTAAAATAACGCTAATCGTTCATTAAACTTTTACTCAAATAGCTAATTAGTGGCTTTAATTTCAGTACAAACACAAAAAGATAACGCTCGATTTAAGTGCTTAATCTACAGAACTTTAGAAATCTTGCCTCTGCTCCAATTTTCGAATGCTGATATTTCAGAGGTTCCCTAGTGGCATGGATATTTCCTTATACAATGAAATGACTCGTTTCTTCCAATGCTATTGGATTATACTACATACTAAGGACAGTGATTACCAACTGATACACATACTTACAATATAAAACGATATTAAACATGCATATAAATTCATTAAAAGCTTCTAATACTACGCGTATGAAAGTTTCCTTGCATATATTTTCCTAGATGAAGCTTATGGACACCGCATGCCACTTCCGAGAATCTATATCGCGCACTAGTATTCTTGCGTTTTTATCGGTCATTTCTACATCCTATAACTCTTTCTATTTAGATATTTAATGACTTCCAGGAACGCCGAGCCTGGTCTACAAATATCTATGTCTGGATTTCATGGTCAATTTTTTTCTTGCTCCTAAGATTTTCAAAAATCTTATAGCAGGCAAAAGGTTAAGTTTGACCATAGTTCAGCAAACAAAACAAACGAATAAAGTATTTCGTCATATCATTTATGCAAATGTATTTCAATTGTTAAGATATACTGGCTGCTATACGTTACATTAGAGCAGTTTTATTTAACACAGCGAGAAAAATGCCACATGGTCTATCACTTGACGATATAGACGTCCATACATTTTGTCTAAAGCACTTCAATATTACTCTCAAACGATTTATGTTATACAATATTTGTTTATAATGGTTAAATTTTAATTTGTAATTTAAAAATTTATATATATCATATGAGAGAGGTTTTTCTAAAGTGCACTTATTTCACTATGACGAAATGTAAAGGAGAAGATTTTGATTGAATCGATATGAATCCACATATATAACTCTTATTTATATTATCTGTATTCTATGCGAGTTTTTAGTATTTAATTCTTATATTTCATAATAGTATAAATATCAAGTCTAATAATTAAGCATTTCGTTATAGTATAATAATTATTCATATACATAGCAATTCACTGATGTGTTTTTGAGATACAGTTCCGAAAAATGTTTTTTTGCGCTGAGTAAAACAGAAATCCCTACGGCTAAAAATGTTCCCATACAGCACGCGAATTGGATATCATTCTCTGAAGTGACTTGCAATATTTGTTCATGCCAAATGTTGCTTTACATTTTCCACATGACATCATTTACAATGCAAACAACGTTACACACATTTTCTCAGAAACACAAGAAAATTTAGTCTTACTGTAACTATTATATTATGATAATTTTTCTACTTAATAAAATAGACGTGACATTTCTTCTAAGTGCCACAATAATTGTGACGCAAAGACATATTTTTTTTAATGAATAAATTATGTATTTAATTTAATTTTATGAAGCATATTACATACAATCATAATATACTATCATGCTTTATTCAAATCACTACATTATAATACGTTTACATTACAACTGATAATACACAAATTAAGCGTTACAAATTGACCTCATCATGATTTTCTTTTTATTATATATTAATACTTAAGTAAATAAATTAGTTTTATACATTATTTATTTGGCTATTGTAAATGGACCTGGCTCGGCCACGTATTGCGGATGCCACAAGAAAGTCTGAACCAAACCTGCTTATTTTTTAAGCCGAC
>JAGVSQ010004541.1:0-18872 GCA_022683975.1 Rhyacophila evoluta | reverse complement strand
TAATATATATATTTATACTTATATAAGTATAAAAAAAGTTAAAAATACTATTCGTTTAAATATGGAAAATTATTTCAAAATACGTGTTCTATATAGCTCAATAAAAATTAATGTAAGTATTGCTCGATAATACATTTGTAAAAACTTTTTTAATCTACTAAAGTTTTGTAAAAATAGCTTTGTCATAAAACGGGTGACGACCAATTTCAAAAGTACTTAAGGCGAGTAATCCGGATAATTTAAATGACAAAAGATGAAATTCAAGTTTTTTCGCATTAAATTTTCTTTGCCGTGAAATTGCCCGAATAAGCAAATTGTCCCTTTCACCTCTAGTTGAATGAAAACCTTGAAATCTCAACAACATTGACCGTGAGTCAGAAGTGTTTACGTAGAAAATTCCTTGGAAAAGTCTAACCAAGACGCAAGCATTGAAGTTTACGCAATTCAAAATGTCAGTTGCAGAATCCGAGAATTCAATGGCGGCTTGGGGTGGAAGCCTCCATCATTTTATTCTGGGTTATAAGAAAAGTGGAATATTTATTTGATATGTCAACAAAAATGATGACGAATGTTTAAAAAATTACCAAACAAAAATTTATATTAATTTTTGTGACAGTCGATTAAGATCAAGTATAAAAAAATTTATGAAGCGAGAACAAACTATTTTATTATATTTCTTAGAATACAAAAAATACGATCGAAATTTTGAATGCCATTATGTTTTAGATATTTTTCAAAATGAAATGAACTGTGAGTTTAATTGGTATGCTTTGTCAATGTAATAAAAGGTAAAGTTTAATATAAATAAAGCTTTAATAAATTTCCACTTACTTCTATGAAATAATATTCCCGCTATAGAATGCTTTATAAATGTAAGTTAAACATGTTCCAAGGGACCATTGTTTCCACACAAGGAGCAAAAAAACTTTCATATTTCTATTCCAAGTAAAACAAAAGACATTTTCACACAAAGGAGACACATTAAATAGAATAATATAGGTACATTAAGTATGTAAAGATTTATCTTTGTCACTGGAAACTGATGGTGAAAGTAGATCATCATGTTGTAAGAACTATAAAATTGATATTTATAGCTTGTAGTAAGTTTTAAAAAAAGCAATATATACTTTTAAAATATAGATAGATTAATATATTTCAACATTAATAATAGAGTTATTTTATCTTTGCATACATGCTTTTATTGAAATAAATTACGTTAGATAATAAAATAAAATAATAAATTATTGGAATAAAAATGTTATTGCCAAATTGCTTACTATAAATTTTCAAACGTAATTTTTTATTCAAATTTGGAAAGCACCAAAGATTTTCAATGTTAATGTTTTAAAAACGACTTATTATTATTTTAAAAATAATTAGCATTATTGAACATAATTATATACTATTTTTTCAAATACAAATATGGTGCACTATGATTTTGTCGGTTACAATAATTTGAACAGTCATAATATGCCAATTCAGTCTTGATAAAAGTGTAAAATAGGTGTAAATGTAACACTGTTATTATTTTATGTCGTTTCGTCAATATTGATAAATCAACGAAATTATGTTGAAAATGAAAAAAGAAAAACTACTTTTCAGTTGAATTCTATTTTTTAGTAATAGTAAATTTAGTTCGCTTGATTTAATCCAGAATGTTAAATAAGAAACATAATGTTGTTTGGAAAATAATTTCACTTCTCAAAATATAAACTTTTAAGCAAGAATGTTCAACAAAAATCTAATTCTAATTGAAATTCTTTTACAAAGTTTTTTATTGTTATACGGTATAAGTTTAAAAGTTTTTCAGTAGTTACTGAAAAACATAATAGCTGACTGCGAGTAAAAAGAATAGTATTACATTACATTTTAATATTAAATAAAAAATACTTATTACAGAGAACTTGAATTTTGCACTTTAATATTACATAGTAGTTTATAAGAAGTGTTTTTTACAATTTGGATTTGTTCCAAAAACCCATTTGCTAGTTGAAATTTAGCAAATGAAATTTACTGCGGTATTATAAAACATTTTTGAAATTTACATTATCCTAATATAATGATACTGAATATTTTATCAAACAACAATACACTTGATTGATGAATAATATTAAATATGATAACATAATGTATCATGTTTGCCACAAATGATGACACCCATAGGTATCTTTCGGGAAAATAACATTCCCTACGTGCCTTTTTAGAAAATATAATATTTATTTAATAATATATTTCTGTATAGCTTAAAATAATACAACGACAAATACGTAATTTAAAACTGATACTATTGTTTTGAATTTCATTACTTATACACGTCTTTATAACAATTGTGTGGGCGTATATTGTGGGTTAACGAAGGTGAGTCAGAAGTCTCCTCGAGGCAGCTTTTCAGAACCGTGATTAGCGAGCATTGGGAATTCATGAATTATATATTACTAATAAATGCTAATATCGAGCCTCGTTGAGAACTATTTCACTTGCTGAAGGATACCACAATTTATTTAAGTAAGAATCTCATTTTTTTTTCATTTTTTGAGATTGAAGACTGAAAAAAATGTAACAAAATTTTAATCGATAACCAGATGAATATTTTGGAAAATTTAAATTTATTTTAATTATATCTCGTTTTTAGTAAACTGTGACCATTACTCAATGCGTTTTTCTTATTTTATTTTTGCGAGGATTTTAAAAATATTTTTACAAGACATATTGACAGCGCTGAGTGACAGTGTTGCCACTGGGAAGAAGCATTAATCATACAGATTTTGTTTACTGTAAAATAACACTTTCCCCACTGACGATGTTGAACCGATGCTCTTTTCAACGCAAAGCTTTTTAACCGTGCGTCTACGGTAAGAGCTTATTAATAAATGAAATATTTTAGAATCACGGTATATCAGAACTTTAGCTTATTTTCATCCAACATATTATACTATTT
The DNA here is from genome assembly GCA_022683975.1 of Rhyacophila evoluta. Taxonomy (NCBI): domain Eukaryota; kingdom Metazoa; phylum Arthropoda; class Insecta; order Trichoptera; family Rhyacophilidae; genus Rhyacophila; species Rhyacophila evoluta. The sequence continues at coordinate 15,934 of JAGVSQ010004541.1, read as the reverse complement.
AGTATCTAACACAAACCATAATTTCACAGATATTTTATCATATTAATCAGCCATGTAAGATTCAAGAAAGTTTTTTTATAGTCTCAAAAAAAAAATGGCAGAAGATTGAAGGGAAAGCAAGATAAACTAGTTACAAGATAGGTAGTTTTGTTATAAACTCATCGTCAATTTGAGTGACAAAAAACATAATCGACGAAACGTTATAGTAAAATATATATGAGGAAATATGTAAAAATCATACTTTAATATAATATTTATTCAACATTAATACTATATTAGAAGTTGTTTTGCCGATAAACTTATACGTCTGTATAAATGACTGAAATAAACCAACCACTGCAAAACAAGATTGCAAATAAACTTTTATTCAATTTATAATGACTTGCATGTTGGAGTATAATATATGGACAGACTTATGTAGTCCAAAAATACGAATTTTCAGGAGAGCAAAAACAGGGTTAAAAAGTTAAATTCTGAAGCTTTATTTTTTCAGCAATAACGATTATGGCTTAAGGTTATTTTTTCTAGAGTATCTGCAGCGTTTACTGATACCCACTAAAACGTTCTTATGTTTGAAATATTTTTTTGTGGTTCTTGTACAATAAAAAGAAAGGAGCTATTCTTAGGACTTATAAATCCACCCACCATAGATATATCTTGGGTTTAGCTATTACTTTAAATTAAAAAATAGAATTTGAAATAATAGAATAGAAAGATATGCTGGGTTTTAAAAGCGAAATAAACATTTTTTTATAAACCATTCGATATTTTTTAACTCAGATATATTTTCTTGTGCACGTTGCCTATTTTATTGGTATGATTATATGTATAATTATTTATAACTAAAATTATAAAATATCTACCGAAGATTAGAGATACGGATACATAATACATTTTCAAGCCAATTTAATTTGGAACGGTTCGTTTATTTTGATTACTAATAAAAATGTCACCGAGTACTGTATTCATTGATAGACGAATCGTTTTTGCATCAACTAAATATATGGCTAAGGTTTATTCATATATTTTTTTAAAGTAATATTTTAAGGTTTCATTATTTATTATTAAGTATGTGTCTGACGTATAATGTATATGATTTAAATATACCTTAAACTAAACGAATAATTTATATATGTATATTTGCCCGAAATAAAAAGGGAAGTCAATTTGTTTTAGGTTATAAATATATAATCGATTTCTAGCACTCAGAAAACGTTTTTATGAAAGAAAGATACACCGCTCAAATTGCTTTTTCTCCGGCTATTTACAATTTCTTTCGTGTGAATATTTGATTCAGAACGAAGTCTGGTGTGAATGCTGCCACGTTTATATTATGTATCATACTATGTTCATTATACTCCTTAGAGAAAAGAGTATTTTGTTGCAAAACGAAATAAAGAGAGGAAAAGATATGTGTATTTTCACCATTATTGTAAAAATATATCAGCTAGTTTTAAGATATTATCTTATGATGAAAACCAATAAACAGTCTACTAATAAATAAAATGTAAACATTCTCATAATTTTATTGGTGTATATTTTATAACCAAAATATCATAGGAAATCAATTTCATTATGACTATGAAGAGCGTATGCTATTAGCGCCATCGCTGGATTTTAATTTAGTCATTTAAAATTTTAAAACTTTGTTTATTAATAAATAAACCTTACTGTATATTTTTACTGTGGTTTATTTAAGCCGAAAGAATGACTAAGTATTCTTTAAGGTATATAGATTCATCTAGGACTGAATATTGTCATCATTATAATCAGTCTACATCAATCTATTGCTGAATGAATGCTTCTCTTAAAGGGTTCGCATATATTGTGTACATTGCGCACATATGAAAATGTATTATGTTTTAGCATTTGTGTTTCAAAAGTAAACTTATTCCACTAGGCCAAGATTCAAATAAGAAGTGTTTCTGTGAAAAAGAACGATATATCCATATATAATATCTATTAAAAGAACCATATTTTGTATAAAATAAATGTATTTGTCAATCCAGCAATCTCTATTGCACATGTTTTATGTTTCTTGAGTCTCTGGCTCTTGGGTATATTACTGAATTTTCTAGTGACCTATCATTTATCTAACCTTTTTATTTATAGTACTTGGATGTGTATGTGCGTTGTTATAATTTAAACGATTATATAATATTAATAAATGTATTTTTGGAATTTAATAATAATTTATTTTCTTTAGTAGCAACGTAAAGTAAGCGACTCAAATTATATTTAAAAACGTTTTATCCAATTCCATCATAAACAATATGAAATAATTTTATTTTAGATTTCCAATAAAATTGTCTGCATATTCATGATTTGTCTTTCTAATTTCGTGTTGAATTTTATAAGCTAATTTGCCTTCATTAAAATACTCCATCCGACTGGAGTCTTTCGCCTTTAAAATTTTGTTTTCGGTTCAATTCGTCATTTTGCTCAATTCGTAAGAACAATAACTCATTAAACATAAATTATGTGTTTCTGTTTCTTCTCCGGAATCAAAATCAATATACTCGTTGGAGAAAATGGAGATGCGTAGCAAAATATTTTGACGTTTTATGCCAATGTTCCTTTCATCAAACAGATGAGCAAGTTTATTGTTTTTTAGGATATCAAAAAAAGAAAATAAATATTTAATGCTTTTATTTATAAACTAAAATTAAATATTAAATTTACGTTTCGTTCTGATATGGTTCTATTTTCGTTGACATTTCTGATGGCAAATATGAAACCGCGTGTCTATTTAGATGTTTAGAAATTGATACAATAGTCTTTTGAAGACTGTCAGCTGAATTTGACGTATAATACAATAAAATCGAAGTAGGCTATCTGTAACTTATGACATGCGGGCTAGAATGAGATGTACTACTGTTATGATACATTTATTTGACCCATTAATAGCCATTTGAAATATTTATTATTCTTGCAGTTAACCAAAACGTGTTATATTTTATTTCGTTAATTCCTTAGATTTGGTGCTTGGTAAAATATCAAATAAATATCTGCACTAGAATCTTAAGATTAAAAAGATACTAGTTTGGGTGACTGGCAAACAAACAAAAAATAACCTGTCAAAATAAGTTATTGTGGAGACGGAAATTGTGAAAAAGATATCCTCCTGTTAATTTTGGGGAAGACATTTGTTGAAGAATAACCACAAAACATATCCTAATAATAGCTATTGACTGTTGGTAACCAGACCAGATCCAAAAAGGTATTGACGATTTGTAAATATTGATTTAAAATACGTTATTAAAGCTCTTCGCGTAAAGATAACAAATATAATTTGTTGCTTTTTTTCAGTAATTTGCAACCAATAAAATGTATCGTAATTAATTTTTACTAAAACTTGGACGTTTTGCGATAAAAATAAAATATCAGTATGTCAATATAAATTAGTTTATTAAGCCATTTATAATAAAAAGCTGTTACTTGTACTCAAATGCGATGAAAGGTTGAGCTTTATTGTGGTAACTTAAAAAGCTTCGCTCTATATATCAAGCAAAGCGAGGCGCAGAGCAAAAACTTGAGGCAAGAGCTTGAAAGAGGCGCTATGACGTCACGGACCGCTGGAGTGACGTACCCGGCGACGATTGAGCGTCACACCGCGTCGGTATAGGCATCCGATTACAAGCAATTAGTGGACACTCTACTGAATCTCGTTAATCAAGATTAATTTAATTAAGGATCATTATGCTTATTGGACCAAACAAATGACTGTATTATGGAGCACAATATATTTCCGGAATTCAACAAACCTTTGACCATATTGCTTAAAAAGATATCTTAGTACTTTGAAATAATAGAAACCAAAAGATCACGATAGATTGTTAATCAAACAATACTTTGAATTTTTTATTAATTCTTTCAATTGTTTGTCTAGATTCTAGAGCTTTGTTATTACAGTCAAATCTGCGATTGTTGCTATTTTTTTTAAATAAGGTATCAACTATTTCACATGATAATTATCGATAGCTATTACAGACGACAATCAGAATGTATATTTTTTAAAAAGTAACATAAAATAAATAGTGTAAAGAATCAACACAATGTTGCAGTATGTCGAATAACACAGTGGTAAATTGATATACTAATCGCCAATAAATAATATTATTCACTATTTTTATTCACTTTGAACTAAAATAGTTTCACTTTTATCCACTTATTCACACACACACACATATATACTACATATAAACACACATTGCTTTCAATTTCAGTTTTTGAAATATTTTTTCTTATAAATTGTCTATCTCCTCTGTTCAATAATGTATTATTTATTCAATGGAAACTAAATTCATTTTTGCATGGCTTGTTTAGTCTGACTCGTTGTTAAATTATTCGGTCTGGAGATTAAAATACAATTTCCATTCCATAGAAATATAGTACTAATATTTTCGTATGAGAAGGTGGCATTGTTTATATTGTGTGATTATTATATTTCAATTTATCGTGTATTTTATAGGCAATATTCTAATTTATTGTTTTAGCTTAAATTAATAGTAGAATAGATTTCTAATTACAAAAACTAATTATAATTAATAAGTTAATAATATAAAAACTAATAAGTACTAAATCGATATACATATTTTATAAACCCTCATAAGCCTAAACCCTAATCAAAAAACTCTATTAATGTTCCATCATAATTCTAGTTAAATTCTATCCAAATACTGCCCCTATTGTTTGACTCTGGGGTTATCAAAGTGATCCGCAGTTTTAGTTAAGAACGTATTAACGATTAATTACGATAAAATTATTTCATAAGGGTGCCTTTACCTTGAACCTTCTGGGAAGCATTGTGTTCGGAGCTCATACAGAACGTGACGGCTTTCTCAAGTCTGGCCAAGTGATCTTAGTACTTAAGACTCTCGGAGAGGCTTGTTTAATGACTTAAGTATTGGCTGTACCTACAGGCTATCAAGTCAATTTGAGATGCCTCTGAACATTTGATTAATGTTAACCAAGGCCTAAATTATTAAATGTATTTTGTACTTATACAAATATACTACATTATTAATAGATTGTGTATTATGAAAAATTTAAATGTATCTATCGTATTTATAAGCCATTGTTTTTTGGTGCCGGATATTGTGAGTTCGAATCCTGAAAATGAACAATGATTATTTTGTAAAAGATAAATTACTTGAATACCAATAGATTACACATTTGTTTGATCGCATGACGTTTGTAAAAAACAATCTGTAATAATCCATAAGTTTCATATTCTAGATTTGAACACGAGATTTTATGTACTTAATTACCTTTACAATAGTTTGAATATATTTTTTTAAATTACTTAGACAACCTGTTGGATGAATACAAAAACGTAGATATGGTAAATATTATAAATAATTTGAAGTTTAATTAATTTCAATGTAGTGAAAATTCATAATCATTTGTAAGTAAACACACTTTCGAATAAACCACACAGTAGAGGATTAAAATAAATATTTCTATTTTAATCAAACAATTTATTACGTTATATTTTCACTCCTGAGATCTAAAATGAGAGAGAAGTGAAAGAATATAGTTGAAAAATTAATGAAAAAGAGAGTTTTATTTGATTGTGGAATAATGCCCCAAGTTCACTGTCGCAATCGATTGTGATTCGTTGTCAGAATAATTGATGATATACTCAGATTGGCTCGCAGATCCTATCGATTATCAAATTAATGTAAAAAATAGTGATATTGACATAGAAATAATTCGAATATGTGGCAATTTTAGTCAATCTTTGCTTAGAATATTTTCCTACACATTTTATATATCATTGCTCTTTTACCTTTTATAAATTTTAGACCTGTAATAGTAACAAGTTTTAATTCGTAAAAAAATATTGCTACTAATGCCATAAAGATAGAATGAATGTTTATTAACAATACGTAAATGACACTCGTGATTAACATACTTATTCATCTATATTTTGGTACTGTTAAAACATGAATCAGCTGTCAACAGCTATGTCACAATTTAAATTTGATGAAAAAACATGTGTCTAATATTTTTGTAGAGGAATGATATACTTATGGGATACATATTTTTAAAAAATACGATAAGGTAGAAAATTTTTTAATAAAACAAGAAATTATATTTGTGAATATATATATTGTATACTATATTTTATATTCAAAATGACTATTTAAGTTTTCTTGTACATAAAAAGGGTATTTACAAAACACAAAAGTTTTCTAAATTTTTATGACAAGTACCAAATTGAAAAACTATGTAAAATGTATATTACAGAAAAAGTACTCGATAAAAGATATTATGTGTGTAAAATAATTGGACATATCATAATGGAACATACATTATTGGCACATACTTGGAGTATAATATAAATTAAATTGCAAATCAAGACTTAAATGCTCAACTATATGTTTTTTATTCTAATAGGCAAAAATATAAATTTAATAAAACTCTTGTTAATATATTAACTTTATTTATATATATTTTTAATTTTAACATCTCCATGAGTATTTAAATTGTCTTAATAATTTTAAATTTATTTAATTCCTAATGACCTACATTCTTAAATTGATCCATTTAAAATGTATTTAATGTTGTTATTATTTTTAATCTACTTATTTACATTTTTACAGATTTAAAGAAATTAAAAATATTTTAGTGCCATTCATTAAATGTCAAATTGATATTAGAAAAATATTTGCAAAAATAAATAAATTCTATGATACAGAAAATGTCGTTTTTTAGATTTAAGATACGTCAAAACATATTTACGATTACATTTATTAGAAAAAATCTAACGGTTTGGTCATACTTTATGTGATTTAAAAAAATATTATTTGAATATTAAGTACTTTAATGAAATACTAAAACCAATCAGGAAATAATAAAGCAGGAAAAAGAATAACAATGCTTAATTATAACATTCAAATTATACAAAAAACCACAGCCCTACTTTTAATTTGATTTTCATTTTTTGTCTATATTATAATAATACAATTTATAGAAGCTCAAACACAATGGAAACCGGTTATTTTGATCACTGTGTAAACTATTGATAACAATAAATTGGTAATAAAAAAACATAAAACAATTTATTAAACTATAGTACAACTTAATTATACTGAAGCAACATTACATATTATTTTATTTCATAACTTATTTGAAACACAATAATTACATGAGTTTGTTGTCTGTTATTTGTTTGAATTTATTTACTCGTGGACATAATTCTCATATGCATAGTTTTTTTAAAGATATCTATAGAGCTCGAAAATTATTATATAGTTACATTTATTCTACTTATCAGTGATACAACTGATAAAAATAACCAAATTTTGAATATAATAAGCTAATTATTTTAACATAATTTTATATGCTGTGGTTTGATATCAATTCATTATCATAAAAATATCCAATTGACGACATTGTGTGTGATTATAATATCCGGCTTTCACTGTGTAATTTTTATATTTATTCACAAACAAAAATACACATTGCTATTAATTATTTATAATATTACCTACACATCTTGCTAGTTGTCTATTAGTTAATAATCCCAAAATTATTGGAAAAAAAATTGCTGCTAGATTTAATTATGATTAATTGAATATATATTACTTGATATATCCCTTTAAATACTTAAATTTATTAATTAAAAACATTGTTTTGTGTGTGAGTTTGCATAAATTAAATTAAGAACATTATAAATCATTTATATATACAATAGAAATACATAAAGTTTTAATGATAGAAGAAAATTTATTAAGAAGAAAATAGATTTATCAATAATAAGTTAACAAATATTATTTTATATGAAAAAATGAATATTCTTATAAATTTACAACGTAAAATTTGAGTGGCATAATTAAATAAATAAATAAATTTACACCTTATAGTGATTATAATATTTTTTTTCATTATACAGTCGTAGAATGCTTAATCCCAAATATATATCATAAAACAAATTGTTTTTTTTATATCGTAATTATGATCCATTAGGCGAAGAAATGATCACGACCTCAAAAGTTTCAATTGAAATGAAAAAAAATAGTAAAAAACTGTTGAATCTCTTTATATCCACAATAATGCTTGGTATACATCTTTTTTATAACAAATTTAAATATTATGTTCTATCAAGCAGTGGGTGAAAGATTATGTTAATAAATATATATATCACATCGTCGTATTACTGGTAAAAGACGTTAAAGTGAAAAAGAAAATGAGTCAACATCATAAAACACAGTGTTTATAAATAATCACATATAGGTAATTGAACTAAAAAAAACAATAATTGTTAATTTTTAATAGAAAAAAAGTGAGTTTTGAAATAATCGAGTTTTAATGTTTGAGACCCTCTGTTAAATAGATTTAAAGACAATTTCTTAAGGTATAATTGTCGTAAAATCTAGATAACAGAGAAACTCGAGCATTAAAACTCGATTATTTCAAAACTCACTTATTCACGTTAACGTTTTTTGCCAGTAATACAACGATATAATATATATAAAAAAAATGAGTCAACATCATAAAACACAGTGTTTATAAATATTCACATACGGGTAATTAAACAAAAAAACCAAAATTATTAATTTTTAATTGAAATATATCAATATAAATCAAACAAGTATAATAGTTTTGAACATAAATACTATAATTGTATTAATAAAAAGTAACGCTCATTAAAACACATTTTTTAAAATAAGATATTAATAATAATACAGACTGTACTAGAAACAATCAAAATATGGTAATTATCGCACCGCTTTCAAACAGTGTCAACGCTGTTCATTTATTTTTCGAAAATAGCATATGTTATATGATATCTTAAAGTCTCGAAAGCAAAGAAGATTACAAAAATGTAGGTACGCTATCCTTTTAAAATACCGATGGCTTTAAGTTCCTTTAACGTGTATTTTACGTCGTAAATAAAATAGCGGTTAAAGTCTATACGTTTTACGGGTATACTTAGACATAATTATTGGGAACCGTCGAAGTTGAATATTAGCTTCACGGAGAGGACGTCTATTTGAGTTTGCAACTAACTAACTCCTATCTTATTAATGGTATGCATCCAGGGAAGATGTGTTACAATTGCATTAGCATAATACAATCATGATGCATTTAGTTGGGTTCTAGTCACGTATTTTGCTTTGCATACAGCTTTACTACAAGTAACAAGAAAATGGATTATGTAAATTATAGCAGCCCCTGGGGTTATTAAACAATTCGACAAAGCGATAAATATTTTCAAGCTAAATGCGACGAGTTGACTCATCACATAGTCACAATTAACAAATTTTGAATTTACAAAACAATGTTATACGTATTACTAATGTATGTATTTGATTTTTAGAACATACTAAGAGTAGCTAAAGGCAAGATTGTGTTTTAATACGAGTGGTTTTGGGTCCAAGCTTCTAACCCAAAGTATTAAAAAACATTAAAAATGCAAAACAAAATTCCCAATTGTCTGATAAATAAACCTCGTTATCAAAGTCAATCGAAAACTTGTCAAGTTAGTCTCCATATTAAAAAGTTTATAAATATATTATTTTGCATTTTCAAAATGGACATGTTCACTCTGTGGTGATGATCCATATACTTTATTTTTCAGTGAATATGGTAAATAAAAATTACATCACGTGATTTTATAAAACCTAAATACTGTAATTAAAATAAATATTTCCATTTAGTTGTCTGGATTGAATTTAAGAGAAATAAACAGTCACTGATTGGCTATAAAAGTGAAGAGTCTATAAATAAAGTATGGCTATAGCATTTGAATAAGGGATGCCACATTTGAAAGGGAAAAAATAAATAATTTCAAAAATAAAAATAAAAATAAAAAATCTTTCAAAAGTTGGGCACTTTTTTAACATAAAATTTTAAAATCAATATAAATATTCAATTTGAAGATTTTTGAATATATTTGTTTAAAAAAAATAACAATACTTGTGATTTTTTATTAATCTCTGCATTCTGTTAAATACAAATGCGATTGGTCTAAACAGTCGGCAATGCAAAATGACAAAACCTCCTATGCAGCGTTTTTCCACGACTGGGCTGGTTTGCTACGAAATATGAATCGCTTCGTAAGCAATTAAAAATTTTTAATTGACTTTTCTTCAAGTTGTGGAGCCTTTTTATAAATAACAAATCGATCGTGACAAAGAATCATAAATTGCATTTTTGTCTTCATGGTGATAAAAAATTTATCGGTGCGTATAAAAAAGTATATACTAACTATTCTATTAGCATATACAAATATTTTAACTAATATGAATACATACATTATCATATAATTACAATAACTTATTATCAAATTGGATTTTAGAACAGCAGATATCATTAATGTAATTATTGAAAATGTCATTCAATTAAAATTTTGATCGTTAGAAACTTGAGTGCCGAAGCTTAATTATTTTTGGGGGATAGATTGTTGATCTTTTAGAAATTATGAAATAATATTTTTATCTTCTATCTTTAATTAAATAAGCGTGAAAAATATTGTTGGACAAAATATTGATAATATTTGTTATATGCAAAGTGCTGATGCAGCTAATATCTTTGCACATGTATGCTATTTTTTTTAAACGACTGTTGTCATTTGTTTACTAGAGCTTAAGTTTAAGTTTTTTTTTTATTTCGTATTTAATATGAAATTTTATCCGGGGTAAATATTAGTTTTCGAAGAAAATGTTTAACAAAATTAATTTAAAACCTATATATTAACAAAAGGATTCGGCTATTTGTTTTCAGAGTTAAGCTGATTTATTATAATAAATAAAATATTTAACCATTATTTTGCATTGATTTATTCAAAGCTCTTTAGAATTTATTTGTATTAAATACCAAACAAAGAAAATCTATTACACACTTGAGACGAAAATTTTATAAAGAATATCAATTATTTTTGAAAACAGAAGAACAAACAAAAGTTTTTCTTCTCTAAGTACACGAGTACATTCAAATATGTTTTGTAAAGGAACCTCATTTATATAGCTGAAAATATTAAAAAGCTCGAGAATAATTGAGAAACGTTCTGTTGGTAAATGGATTTTTAATCTTACTTATACAAGGGTCGCGGTCGAGAATACTCTCCAGTAAAAGAACGACATTATGCATTATAATTGGGCTTAAAATATTGTTTTCATTTTGCTAACATTCCGCTGAAGTTTGGCCAAGTCACTCAGTTCATTAAAAATAATGGATTGTATATTTGCGTTAAATAATGGTATAAATTTTAAATAAAATATGTATAAAACGAACAAGCAAAGTAAGAGAGTAAGGCATTATAAAACAAATGAAGTTGTCGCTATTGATTTTTTCGAAAAATGAGAACAAACTAGAATATTTCACACAATAACACATCTTTCTCAAATGGATTTCTAAACGTATTTTATTTTGTATCGTACAAAATGCTTTTCTCGTTGATCCATAATTTAACAGATAAGCAGATACTTAAATTATAGTATCAATGAAGATTGTATACTCTTATCAATATTTTTACAATGTGCATTTCGTATATTAAATTATTTTTTTATTGGCAAGTAAAAAAAAATTCTAAATACACATGTCAACAAAAAAGTAAAAAATAAATAGGATTCATAAAAGGAACAATATTTTCCAAAATAATAATCGCACTGCAACCAAATTCCCATTGATTCTTGAATTAAATAATCATAACAATTTTATATCACATTCCAAACGTAAAGATAACAAAAATAAAAATTACAGTAAATAATACGTACCTATTCTTTTATTAAAAAAAATGCATAAATATTTCTTACGGTGTCGTGAGTTTGTAAGTGTGTCTTTTATGTGTTGCCATCATAAGGATATTTAATTATTATTTAAATTGTATTTATTTGAACAAACTATTGAATGTTATTATATTAAAACTTTGATACAGATTAAAATAATCTAATTAATTTCTATTAGTTCAGAATTTAAAATGCTATGTAAAGCATGTTCGCGTAGTTTTTTTACTCTATACGTTTTGAATAAACATTATGGGTTGAATAATATTGGTCGCGGGGAGATAGAGTTCTAAAAATATGTAACTAATTTTACAGTAGAGTTAAAAATTTACATCTAGTTACTAGTAATTGTAATATACCATAAATATATCTTAAATATAACGAATGTATAAGAATATCTTTAATTAAACTATGAAAAATTAGGTAACAAGCAATGTAAATAATACTGTTTATGTACTAAACTAATTTACAATTGATTCATTTGTTAGAATGTAATATCATATTAGTATATAAATGATAAAACGTCTTAACTTTGATACGTTAAAATATTTTACGTTTTTAAAAAGTGCCTCACTAAATCGAATACACTAAATGCATCTACTGAATCATCAAATAGTATATTGTTAACATATGTTGAAATGCAAAATAATTTTCAATATTTACAATATATTTTTAATTTTAATTCTGCACCAAAATTACAATGCGATCACATAAATAATAATTATTTCAAATTATCATATAGTATTACGATATTAAATTATTTGATTAATAAACATATTTTATTTTTGTTTTTAGGCTAACAAGATTTTTACAGCTTACGTTAATGATGGAAGAACCAATATATATAAATGATAATTAAGTATTTTAAAAAATATAGTAGGTATAAATGGATACTAAAAAAATATAAATAATGAAATATTTTTTTAATAATGTCTACTTACAGTAAAAAGTCTTCATTTAAAAGCGTTTTTTACAATTAAATAAAAAAGGGAATACGATAGACAATAATTTATATAAAAATAGATTAAATGATTACCCTTTTTTGCGGCTTATTTTTTTTGCAAAACTCGGTTCTTTACTCTTTTCCCTTAACATTATTGAAAACTCTTTTGTTAGTCGTATTTTTAGCCGCATCATTTATATTATGATTAAATTTATCGACAACATCTTTGACTTTCACACTGGACACGATGATTTCGTTATCGATCTTCGAGATAGTGTTTCTATCAGTTTTTCCGGGTTCGCAGAATACCCTATTGATGTTATTAGTACCGTTTTTGAAATGGCTTTCGTTAAATGGAAAATCCGTGTTGATTTTGTCGAAGGCTACCGACAGCTCTTGTGGAAATTCTAAAGAGCTATGGCTTCCGCTCGGCGAGCTAAGGTCCAATGAACTCCCTGGGGTCATACTAAACCTTTTAAAGCGAGAGTTATCCTTGACTTTTTGAATTGTTTCATCTTCATCTTGTGACATTGCTCTGAAATTTGACAAACATCTTGAAGTTGTATTGTTCTCGGGATCGACGTTTTCATTTGTTCCCGATTTAGAAATGATTCTCGGAGTTATAATTGGACTATCAGGGGCTTCGTCGTATGTTATTGTGGGATTTCTTGATAAGGTGTTGGGGGTGAGTTCTCGGTGGCTTTCATTAGGAGGAGACTCGGGAGTCTTTTCACCGATTAGCCAGTATGTTACCATTTTCCCCTTCCCCTATAAAATTTTAAATTTTAAAATTACATAAAACATTACAAGATTTATTTAATAATTCAAGCGACATATAAAAAAAATAATACTGACGCCCTGAATCGTAAAACTGTAAAATATTACAATAAAACGAGTGTTTTAATTATATGATGATGTAATATTTTCTAAAAAACAAAAAAAAAATGAAAATAATGTGCACTTAAAATTGAAAAATACTAACGTAGCAGAAATAATATCAACTCTCTTGCGGCGAAACGATTTGTTTATTTTCTGAGGTGAAGTTTATGAGAATACTTTTATATTTTCCTACCTCAAGAACGAAAAACATATAAAATTGTTCCGTCGAAAGCACCAAGTTACGGTTAAATATCTTGTAAATTTATTTATTTATTCATCATAACAACATAAAGTTTATAGTGTTTGTACACGCGGAAAATTGAAAATACTTGTTGTGCTAGTTATCCCACTACAAAATAAATTCTCAATGTCTTTGCAATCTTTTTTTAATACCTGTTTGTTAATTTGTTTTTTATTTTCAAAATACGTGAGAGTATTTTGCTTTGATTTAACTGATTATTTTCTCTAACGATTTTTTTGTAAAAACAATTTTCTGTAAAAAATAACTATACATGAGTGATCAAACGTAAACATGTGTAATTTGAAAAAGTTTGTAAATAAAAACGCAAAATATTTGTATACCGGCTTAAAATATTTTTTGTTATTAGAAAATAGGAATTCGTTGTGAGTGTTTACGTCATTTGTGTTTTGAAATATGTTACTGTATGTTTTTTTTTAAATATAATCAAACATTTTAGCTGATTATAACAAATTGTATATTTTTTATTTGTGTAGGTGAACGTGTTTTATTTTAATAATATTTTCTAGTTGGAAATAAGCTCTGTTATTTGATGTAAAAAATAGTGCGTTTTATAATGTTGTTCATGGAACTTGACAAAACTGGTTTTTTAAGTACACTTTACTTACCTTTAAAATATACATGGAAAAACGTTTTATCAATTATGAAAATATTGACATTTAATTTTTATCTAAAACCACTATTATTAATTACATTTAATATCGAAAAGAAGATTTCTCACCGTGTTTTTTACAGTCACAGATTTTTCGCAAAAGATTTTTACACATTTTTGTAAAAATCAGATTGACTAAGATATTTTTTATTATAATTTAATGAATGGAAAAGTAATAAGTGATTGTGTAAATAGTTTTAAAAAAATATTATTGTTTTATTAAAATGTAATTTTCAAAATGGTAAAGTGATGACTAAATTATGTATTAAGCTTACCTTCATTGATATTTCTCCTCGGCACTCCAATTCAAAAGATCCAAACGTATCTAGAACCTCTTTAGTTCTTGGACTGACATGTATTCTGAACGCTTCCCCATGTGATTCCATGCGGTTAGCTGTATTGACTGTATCACCAAACAGACAATATCGAGGCATCTTCAATCCGACCACTCCTGCTACACATGGACCTAGTAGAAAAAATGGTGATTCAGGGTTAAAACTGTGAAGTATTTGAAAAAATAAAACAAACAGTGTATGATGACTGATACAGAGAACTATAACTTTGTTATATAATATTTGGAACGGCTGAGATTGTCATTTTAAATTTACGCGAATCAGTGAATTATTTTTGAAATAGACTAGATGCTAGGTTATGTTTAATTATATAATGTAATAAATATTTAAGAGTATTTTTTTATGATATGGTGAAAAAATATAAAAATACAGAATGGATAAGACCTAAAAGGGTATTATTCCGTTGTAAACGGTACGTATGGTTAAATTTAGGGTACACAGACCGTGCGATTTTTTCAAAACCTTATCCATTCTGAAAATAGAGCACTTAGATCAACAAAATGTGAAAATATCCTCTACAAAAGTAAAGCAGACGGATATCCGCAATGTAAAAACATGTCATAACAGATTATTTTTTGCAAGAATTTGGTTGTCAGAGAGTTGCTTAATCCAATGGGTATCCAGTCTTAAATTTTCAGCTTTTAGAAATTCAGCAGCTGTGGGAAACGAATCTACGCTCTTGAATGCGAAGCGCGCACGCTTACCTTTTAGCTACAGGAAAGATTTTTTAAATATTAGTTAATTAACTAAAGTGTATCATATACAGAGAGTGTGGCGTAAATTGTAACCTAGTAGAACTATTATTAATTGTATCGCTTCAAAGTGCGTGAAATAGGGCATGTTGCATAATTAAGCTAATAATAGGAATTACAATATTATTCGTGCTCTAAAAATTTGCGGTCCATTAACCTCCTACGGCATGAGTTGATCTAGTTACATGAAGTTAGTATTAAAATGATAGTTATCAAGCAACCACTTAACTTGAAAAGCATTTCATATTTTTTTATAACAACATCACAGTGTTCCATATTATAACGTTCAAGAGAATCGACATTTAGATATACTTAATTAATATTTTCGACTGATGGTGCTTGATGGAAATTGATTTTAAAT
>JAGVSQ010004540.1:0-19218 GCA_022683975.1 Rhyacophila evoluta | reverse complement strand
TATTTTCGACTGATGGTGCTTGATGGAAATTGATTTTAAATTCTAAATTATTTAGCTATTTTTTCAAACACATATATATATCCAAAATTCACGTGAAAAATATCACAATGATACATTCTTATTTAGCTACGTGATAAGCAAGCACAAGTTACTAATTAAATCAATATACAATACCTAAATATCTACTTTATTTGAGTTTATTCGGGATTCAAACTGTCTGTATATTTTATTACGTGTTAATTATCTATTAGTATTAAGTATTCTTAATACTAATATATATTACTGAGTAATGGCTATACAACTTGTAAAAGTTACATATTCCACCTGCAAAAGTTTGTAGAAAAACGAATGCTTGGAAAAAGACTTCAGATAAAATAGTTATTTAATAATCCATACGATAAAGCGAGCTTATTTCTCGTTAACCTCGCAAAAAGCTCCGCTGTGTATCAAAATATCTGTTTACTAAAAGATAACAATCGTAAATTTTACTCTAAACTCTTGACTGCGTTGCAATTTCGCTTTGTTTACGTTCACATTTTAAGGTTATTTTTCTTAATTTGCATACACTTATCTCCAGTGAAATGTTCATTCATTTTTTGAACACGGGGAATGAAGACATGCTTTAAAAATTTTATGATCATGAATTGTTACTTTATCCTTACCTCTACGTGCATGCTGTGAAATAATTGATAAGCAATCCTCGACATGTAAAAATAGTGATAAACAAACTTTCAACGACGAATCAATCGATCCTACAAACGTAGACTCCACATTCAATTAGCATATCTTCTTCCATATCTTCTCCCTAAATGGAGCATATGGACAACAAATAGCGCCTCTAAGAATACCTGTCACCAGCCGGTACTCCTACGTCCTACCAAGTCATGCCTGCGCCTCGTAGCTTCGCCAACTCCATTTTGTGGATAGTTTTTAGCAGCCTTCCAGGACGCCATGGTGAATGAATTCCATATTTGAGAACAGAATAAGCTTTGTGAACAAAAAAACCTGTGGTTAATTTTGAATACGTTGGTATGAGATTGTTGGTAACTATAAGATAATAGAACGGACTATGCAACAACTAATTACGAAAAGAGTGAAATTGCGATGCTGGTCTTAGTTGGAACATATACAAAAGAGTTTAACTCATCTGTCTTATTCTTCAAACCTTATCCACTAAATATGATATTATCTACATACTGTATGGCTTAGGGAGACGCAAGAATACAGGCGACAGATTGTGGTGTCCATATGCTCCACATAGGGAGATGTTGAAGAATTTTCACATTAACTATCATTATATTCATTTCGCACTATAATTATGTTCCATCTGATTGTCATTATTGCATTGCAAATAAACTATGATATAAATATTTTCATATACTACGAGTAATTTTAATGTTTAAGATTATTGTTTAATAAACCATAGCCTTTTAGTTTATTAACATCTTGGCAACGTAATGAAATAACAAGGCACACACAAAGGGCTATGCTCAATGGATTATTCGAATGCTCAGTGTCACCAAATAGACTTTAGAATGGAAGTGGAGAACTAATTTACGCCTAAATGTAGTGTTCTCCATGCAGAGAAATTACACCGTTTGTAATTAGTCGAAGCAAATTATTTGCTCTGCACTGTAGATGCCGTTTCATTCAAGGATTCCGATCGCTTTTACAGTCACAAACATCCCACATATCTAAAACTAAATATCTGACTAACCAAATTAACTGTAATATATTAAATTATAATTTTCGTTCTTTTAACATTGTATTAAAAAAAATTAAATCCAAAATAATATATTTCTAACTCGATTTTAAAATACTATTTAAACTACGTACGTGAATTTAAAATGGTCTATTCCAAGTGGTGCAAATTTACTGAAACCAAATGAGATGGCTTAATTTAAATTGCTTAACTGAATATATTTCTTATACCACTGATTGTATTATTATATTTAACAGTTAATGGATTATATATGCTTCAATCTAAGTTCAAGTTGGCTCTCTGCTGGGTCAGAATGACTTTCAAATTACTTAAACATGTCTGGATTTGAGATATTGACGTTGATTAATTTATAAAAAAATCATTTTTGAAAACCACAAAATATTTATTATAAAACTTTTATATAACTATCGAATAAATATTTATTAAATGCTCTCTAAAAATTTTTTCTACCTTTTCACGTATCATTTTATCCTCGGATGCCAGTAGTCATTTCATTTTCTTAATAAATAGTTAATATAAAAACTTTTTTCTGATAATTATTCCACTGTCATCCAATTCAGTTTCACAGCCGTACTACTTCTATGCATTATGAACATGTTGACTGTTGAAAGAAAAAAGGACGTAAGCCACATAGAACAAATTTTACAGGAGGCAAAGAAAAGTTTAATCAATAATTTTGAGAAAAAGTCCAACCATTACATAGAAACAACCTTGAAGTGCCTGATGACTAAAACTAGTATTTTATATAGTCAATATGACATTAATTTAATAAGGTAATTATAAAAAAAACTAGTAAAATTGATTAGATGGAAGCTTTTTTTCCTGGTTTTTAAATTTTAAAACTAAATTTAGACACTAATTCGCCATTTCAAAGCTACATCCTTTTGATAGAACGTGAATTCAGTTGTATACATTCTGATTATCGAATAAAATCTATTTTGAAAAATTGAGAGTTACGTCCTTTTCCTTAGTCCAGTCGGTCATGCTTATCCTATTCGATCTAATATATACTTCTCGTTATTGGTAGAAGCTGCTGCTCTAACAAAAAATATTATGCGATTTTAAAATACATTTTTTTTTTTTTTTGTAATTTTCCTATAAGGAATAAAAATTAAACAACTAACAATTTAAATTCAATTAAGTTAGTAAAAGTATTGCTGAAATCGGTTTATCTCTATGCTATATTTGATTATTGTGTATTACAATCGAGAGCAATCTATATTGTGAACCAAACTAACGACAAATGAATAAGTTCGTTACTTATCTCCTTGTTTAGTCTCAGTAAAGACATCAGCAACTTTAGACGTGTTTTAAAGCTACCGTATTAGCGAAAACGAGAACAAAAACATTGCTTAAATTTTGCTGAGCTTTCCCGTAAAGTTTCCCTTCATTATGCAGAACAAAATGCAACTTCCAAGGTAAATTTATTCCACTGTAAACCTAATTACAGCATTAATTTACGGACACCCATTTACCACAGTTGATATTTTAATAAATCGTACGTGAAAAGTTTGTTTAGCCCACTTTATCACGAAATATTTACATTTCTATTTAGTATTTTCAATTGTTAATGTAAACTAAAATACTTCACAATATCTGTGTCCACCAAGCTTTTAAACAAACCTAAACCACTGTGGTTTGTCTATCATATTTTCAGTTGTTGGGTAGTTTTATATGCTTTTGAAAATTACGTGCCATAAAATGATAAAAATTGATATATAATATCTGTGATAGACGGGTAATGAGTATAATTATACACTATTGACTATTCCACAATAAGTACAAAAAGACATTCCAAATATTAAAATAAGGCTTCAGCGGAACTAACAGTCGATATTGGAGATGATCTACATAAATTAATATAGAGTACAATCAATTTTGCTGAAAAAATTACTTCAGAATTGAACTTTTTAAGTTTGTTTCTGAACTCCTGAAAAATAATAAATAAATAGTAGGAAGCTAAGTCTAGGATATATTTTATTAATCTTCCGGACATTTCTATCGAATAAATAAAATACTTAATTAATTAATATTTTTGACTGATGGTGCTTGATGGAAATTGATTTTAAATTCTAAACTACTTAAAACTGGTAAACTTCCATATGTGAGATCACTGTTATGTTATATGTTCGCTCACTGCCCCCATATAATGTAGCCTGATGATGCCGAAAGGCGAAACCCGGGTCGCTGACAGTGATCTCACATAACGAAGTTTACCAGTTTTAAATAATAAACAGTTAATTAATATTAAAGATTCTGCACATTACAAAACGAAATTAAAATAGTGGTACTTACAATTCCTTCATTTAAAAAATATTGCTGGTAAAAATATTAAACGATTTGAAAATGATAGTAAATTTATTTAGTCGAAAATTAATGATTCTAACTAATGTTATAGAGACTCAGAATCTGAACTAAATTCAATTTTATTTCGTCACTTTGTGAGGTTAATTAAACAGAAACAATGAAATAATAGTGTTAGAACATAGGCTTCCAACCTGTGGGTCGCGACCATCAAGGGGGTCGCGAAGGGTTTTTTTGAGGGGTCGCCAACTTATACAGTCAACCTAAAAAAATATTCACTTTATTGCAATTTTTGCAATGCAATTTCAACCATCGGATTAAATTAATTATTCAACATACATAATTTTAAATAAATTTATATTAAAAAAAATATTTTCGCTGTTTTTTTTAAATTACCTTATTCATAAATGGCTTTTGGATTGTATGGGGGTCGCGGATCACATGGATTTTATAAAAATGGGCCGCCACCCGAAAAAGGTTGGAAAACTGTGTGATAGAATATCAGAAACTCTTCTTCACATGGTCACCTTATTTTTACCCTTGTAGATGCATACTTTTGCAAGTTTGCATAACCGTTTGGAGGCACATTAAGTTATAATCAAATCGTTTTCAACACGCCTTGTAAACACGTATGATAGTTGATTTATCGTAAATCATTTAGGTTAGCGTAGTTGGTAGCGTGCGCGCCTAGCAATCCGGGGAATGTGGGTTCACACTGTGGAGATCCATATACTCCACTTTCGGAGCGGATTTCTTCACAGTGTGTGGATCCATATGCTCCACTTTGGGAGCGAACATGGTATAAGCTAAGTATAGCTTTCAAATAACGATTCAAAAAGTGTATATTTATAAGAAGACAGATGAATGTATAATCTCTTGATTTGGTATATCAAACATTCAAAGCTAACATATTTCATTTTGTTAAATTCACTGTGCTTTCTCAATTTGCTACCCTCTCAACTCCCTAACTGTGGTTACACAGTATAAATAATACATATTCTCTGTTCACCATATCCGTTTCAGGAATTCTCTTGCTCGTTTTTCGTCGCGAAATGTATTGCCTGTACAATAATGCCATTACCCACAGAAAAGAATATTGCCTTCCGATACGAATTGAATTTATTTTTTCGCTTTGGGCTCCCGCTACTAATATTGTATATATGCACATATTTTCGTTTTTCTATAAATAAATAAATCTGCATATCTATAATATCAACTGTGAAAACGAAAAAGCACGTAATCCTCAGTTTTTGAAAAATAGATTTTTTTATAATCATAATATTATACATGTAACTTAATACGCGTTCTATCAAAAGGATGTAAGTTCAAAATGCTGAATTATTCTCCAAATTGAGCTTTTAAGTTCGGATAAAGGAGGTCTTGTGAAATTTTCAACCAAGAAAAAGGAGTTCCCAACAGTTTTACTAGTTTTTCTTAAATAATTCAATAAATTAAACACAGTTAAGTAAACAGAATAGAGTAAATAAAACACCAGTTTTAGTCTTCATGCATTTCAAGATTGTGTTAATTTAATATTTCGAATTTGACCCAAAATCATTAAATAGATGTTTCGTGTGCTTCCTGTAATTTTTCTTCTATGTGAGTTACGTCCTTTTCTCTTTCCGCATTTGATATATAATATATCACCGTTAATGGGTAAATAACATCAAATAATCTGTGTATACTATAAAATATTGTATTTATTAATTGCCTTTGGCATATCGAAGCATATTTTAGTCAATATCATATTTACACAAGGACATAATATAAAAGTCATAAAAATTATCTAAATCTTCAGAGTTGCATGTTGTCAACAAAATAAATATTTTGCATTGTCATAACGCCCTCATTATCATAATAATTATTATTTATTATTGTTAATATTATTACAAGTGTCACTAATTTATCACATGAGAATTGCCAATTGGAATGTAATGTATGTAAGTACGTATGTATGCAATGTAAGTGTAATGTATTTTTTATAAATGCACACCTTTACGTGTGGTGTGCCGATACATTTTGAAGAAACGTTTGTGTGCCATAGAAGACAAAAGGTTACGGAACACTGGTATAGAGTTTCGATTATTCTACCAATTGAAAAATACCGGTATATAAATAAAAAAAAACATATTGAAGCTTTTTTTGATCGGATTCATGTGTATTATGAAGAACCACGCACAAATATTATCGTAATGAAACCTACCCCGAATAATGCTCACAGTACTGACTGATTTGTTTTCTTATTATAAAAAAACAAATTTCACTGCAGCTATTTTTTCTGTATCTATGATATTTATATGCCAGTATCTACTATAATAACATGGTTATCTGACATGGTAATAATATTTAGATAGAATATGATCTGCCGCATAAACAGTTAATGCAAAATTATATATTATTTTTGTTGCGTAGTTATCCAAGTTCTAACATTCTACATGATGTGGAATATCTAATAGGTACTTATCACTGTCATTTTAAATTATAATAATTATCGTCAAATGCCATGCTATCCAAAATTGCTCATTAAAATATACACACGGATCAAAACGTAACCTGAAAACAGAGCCTTGTTTTCTAAATCTGCGATGCTTTGTGCTGCACACTCAAGCTTATCTTGTCACATACAATATACAACAGAATTGTAAAATATACACATATCAATTACCAAAGTAACGTAGAATATAATGTATTTACAGAGAAATAATATTCTGCATATGTCATATATTACTATAGCCAAGAGTATTAATAATTCTGAACTAACAAATAAAGGGCAGTGGTTCTTTGACCGATATCATTGCAGTTATACAATCGTTATTACGTTATTAATTGTCACATTAGTTGTTAATTATGAAAATCGCTAATTCCCTAAGTAAAACCATTAAATAAAGGCTGCACAATTTTTCAAGCATATAGATTGATACATATTATAACTCAGAGGTTGTTTATTCTAGAAACTGAATAAACAAGGCTTTTCTAAAATGTAAATGTTAAGACTTTTAGAAGCGTTTTGCCCCTTTAATTAGTGAGCTCATTTTTTATGCACACACGTTTTAAGCACTAAAATCTTTCACTCCTATCAATTTATCTAATATTTTAAAATCAATCGATTTTCAAACAATGCTCTATTTCCAAAAATAAGTTATTCCTAATTTGTAAGAATGTGTATAAATTACCATTTCGGAATTAAAAGACCACTTGAAAATAGTTTGGAACCGACATGACTGATTTATGTGACATTCTATGTGTTTCTGTAATCAGCAATATAAATAATCTCTCATTAATTTACAAATCATAATAATTGTAGAAAGAGAATAAAGGATTTTTTCAATGCAAAAGTCAACTTTTTTTCGCAACGTTTACGTATATTTTTCTAACCCTAAAATTTATGATATAATCATAATGACTTCTACACATCATTGATCTTATATTTATATTAAAAGAAATAATAATATTGTGTTCATATATAAAAGAATGGCTTTGAAAATAAGGCGACATGGCGCACGAACGTATATGTACGTCCATTTAATATAAATCTAATCAAATATACTTCTCAGAACAGTTTCGACAGAATTGTTCGCCAATGTTTGTTAGACTTTACAAAACCATCTAAAAGATTACAAAAATATAAGAGCATAATGTAATGTTTGAAGATAGTTAAATTTTTATCGTTACACTTTTACAGAAAATTGTTTTTTTACATGAAAATACAATTTTGTTTAATGGAAGGATAACAAAGAGCCAAACGAACTGTCAGTTATGGGAGTGGATATGGCTCGCCCCATTCTTTCAGAACTCTTTCGATATTCCCTTAGTTGTTTGTAAAGTATTAAACTTGCCAACATTTATGATATATTTAAAATATGTTTTTATTTACAAGTGCTAAATTAAGAATTATGTTTAGTTTTATTAAACTTGAATTGTATATACGATTGAATGCTTTGGTTTTAAAACCCAGATCAATACTTTTAATTATTTCTGATTTAGATTTACTAGAAAAATAGTAGAAGTCACAATTAACAACTCATTAATAATCAGATTAGTCATTATTAATTATAATTCAATTTCATGCATTAGCTTAAATTTAATTCACATTTATCAGTGCCAATTATTAGGGGAAGTGCTGTTGTCAATAATTTCAAATTTATAGTTATTTCATTACTCGGTGGCTCTTTGATATTGCAGTCAAATATCTGCCAAAGCCGTGCTATTTGGTAGTAATAATACATACTTCGCAAAATTTTAGTTTCGAAATATGCAGAGCGCATTTCATATCGTCAAACTCAAACTGGCTGTGAATTGCTATTTACAATTTCCTCAATGCGGCCCTGCCACAATAACTATCTTATTCTGATTTAAATAAATCAGATTCAGGGAAACATTTTAATACATTTATCATTTTAAAAATATATTCAGCTTTTAATCGGTATTTACGTGGTATAGTCTACGTTAAAATGTCTTCATAAATCTCTTAAATTATCAAATGAATTAGTCAAATTTCTTTACCATGCTAAAAAAGCTATTATTACATTTTGGTTTTCCTCTAAAGTAAATTTACTAAACCAAATTAGTCTACATATACTTATATCTTAGACAGTTACGATAAATAACAATAATAATATCAAGATAAATATTCAGAATATTTTCACACCATAGAGAACAATATGTGCGATATTTAAAGCAAACATCGTCAAAAACTATTCTTCTTCTTCTGTCATATCTGCTCTCTATATTAATAATATGACTGCCACACGGCGCCTCCAGGAATCTCTGTCACCTCTTAACCATCTCGCATCCTCCTTGGTCATGCCAGTATCCCTTATTTCCGCCAAATTCGTCTTATGGATAATACTAATCTTCCAGGACTCCGAAATCTCACCGATCGGAAAAAATACAAATAAGGTTTCAGGCTTTCTGGAGTCATCCGCCGTGTGTGCCCTAGCCAATTCCAGCCCAGCTGCATGACTCTTAAGGTTTCGATGAGGTGCTCCGTCCGCTCCCTCATTTTCGTGCTTTTAATGAAGTCATACCACATCACCCCTAATATTCAACGCAAGCATCTGTATTTAAAGCTCGGTATACAGTTTTTCTGAATCTTCATCAGATACCGTGATTCTCTGCCGTATAGCAACAGTAAATTCAACTAATTCCTTATTAATTTCTAGTTATTTTAATATATTTTAATAAATGAACAGATAATAAATTTCACCATTCCTTATTTTCAAATGCACGCCCATCAACAATAAAAAGTTTTGCGTAATCTAATTTCTAATGTGTTTCATTATTCTTAATGTTTTTAAAATGTTCCTCTCAATATTTTAAATCTTTCTTTTGTCCAACAGGTAAAACGATCTTGTTAACTACTTTACCATACATAACTCATATAAAAATTTTAAATAAATCATTTCAACTATTTATTGAACGTTGCTTTCAAACCTTTCGTAAATGGTCTCTTTTATATTTAGTCAGCTGGAAGTAATATTTATAATGTCTGCCGGGTATATTTCGTGAAATTAAATCATTTTCGTCATGCAATAAATCATATGTATCTATCTGGTTTGTGCCAACCCTGATTAGATCCTATGGTATTTACACAGAATATACGGGCACATTGTTGCTTTGTAGAACCGAAAAAGAGGAGTTATTTTTACTTGGAAAGGCAGAAAATTATATTTTTTATCGGCGCCCGCCAGCCCTGTCGTGCGATATGAAATCTTCAAACCACGCAGGGTGATCGATTTGGAATATATTTGCATGAAGAAAAAATTTCGCTCCAAAAACCATATTACGTGTGCTACATGAAATAGGCAAATTAATACAATTATTTTAATTATCACTCTCATCTTATTAGATTTCATATTATATACAATATTTTATTATATTTTAATATTTCTTTATGTTTTCTCAAACTGAATCAGTCATTTTCATTGGAACCCACAATAAACATATTTCTACTTTCACACTGTCGTTAGTTTTTATAATTATGCCCCCAATTAATTGATCAAATGGCTGACGATAAATTATCGTTAAAATAAGTCTTGACGATGCTGAATTTGTAAACTACATTTCTGGCGTGTTCATTACAATGTTGATACCCTTATGCTCCACTTTCGAGGTAAACACGATAAAAAAAAAAATGAAAATAAAACACAATATCAGTATATATCCATTTCAATAAACAATTATTACTACAAGGGTCATGAGCCTAAAGCTTTAATTACTTCATAATCGGTAATGAAAACTATTCAATATAATTGATACTGCAATAAAATTATTGTTTATTCTTAATAATATATAGAGCTAGGTGTAATCAATTTCTCGGTTAATAGGCCATACAAGGCATAAATAAAATTACATTTAATCATTGTTTAATTACTAAATAATTTACTCATCGCCATAACCGCGTTGTCTTCAGATATTAAAGACGTATACCGTGTCGTCGTAAATATTCTAAAGGGAATCGACTTCATTACATCATAGTTCAAGTTGACCCTAGCTTAGAGGCAAAACCAAAATGTCTAATAAACTAAAAATAAGAATGTTTAATAATCTAATAGAACGTGATGTTATATGGAGAATATATCTCTAGTATGACGCTGTAAATTTCCGAAATGCTAAAAAAATATCACTCGCCCGCTTGAACCACTGGGTTAATCGATCAACTAATGCGAAAAGTGTGATATAAATCCATAACCAATTTCGCGACAGAATAATACGTTTGGATTAATAATGTACGGTGACGTCACCGCCGCAGGTTTGCGGGCTGGCTTTATAAAAACGAAATAGCTTTTTTATTGCCAGCCTGATTTTGTTTTAATCGATTAAACATGAGCTTTCATAGCTAAGCTTTCGAAATAATAATATTCCAACGATATAAACTTCCACACAAGTATTTATGTTTTTTTAAATATTATCATTGAAACACACCGATAATTTTTAATAATAGCAGACAGTGTATGGTGTTTCCAAAATTTGAAAAGGAAAACAATTATCTTACGTATCAATCTGTATGGATGTTATAGACTTGAATCTCGTCCAAGTAAAACTCGTATCTCGATATCTGGGTTCCAGGATACGCCTGATTAATACCGGATAAAGCTGCGAAGTGTGTAGATAGTAGGATTCAGATTTTTCAGATGTTAGCAAGACATGACAAAACAGTAATCACATTTGACAGATGTCGTCCTTTCTTTCTCTCAGTAGCAAAAGTAGAGTAGGCTAAATTGACTAGCGCATAATAACAATTTATGTTTGAATTCTAAATTATTTAAAACTGTTCAACTTCCATATGTATATCCATATGGAAGATTACCAGTTTTAAATAATTTAGAATTAAAAATCAATTTCCATCAAGCACCATCAGTCAAAAATATTAATAATTTATATTTAATTTTAATACAAATCCAAGAAATCTAAATATGTTAAGTAAATATTCTTGTTAACTAGTCGGCTAGCTTAAGCAAATTATATTTTGGTTTTTCTTTTATCAGTTCATATTGCTTTTAGCCGTGGTACGTACGGAAGTATATAGGCTAAGGTAGACAATGGCGTCTAATTTGTTCTACAGAATTCGATCAATTGTATCGCAATCAAGTATTGCGTAAAATTTTATTTAAGTATATAATAAAATTTTATATCTTTAAATGTTTATTAAAAGTATGTTGTACGAACATATGGCTTGTTTATTTAAATTGTATTCCAT
The DNA here is from genome assembly GCA_022683975.1 of Rhyacophila evoluta. Classification (NCBI taxonomy): domain Eukaryota; kingdom Metazoa; phylum Arthropoda; class Insecta; order Trichoptera; family Rhyacophilidae; genus Rhyacophila; species Rhyacophila evoluta. Next base: position 7,492 of record JAGVSQ010004540.1, on the reverse strand, counting down.
ATAAGTATAATATTATCGAATATTATATATGGGGATCATTGATGATGATCAGAAATATATCAATATCTAATTTTATATATCTTTTAGAACTTTCCGAATCATTTTAACAGGGCTTAATGTATGATGTATGTATGGCTTTCTCCGTAAATCAGCAAACTCCATTTTATCTTCAGGAGCAACAAAAAACTTTCCGCAGTTAGTATGTTACTGCCTGGAGTTGGCTGGTGTGTGCGAATGATTTTAGTTATCTCAAAATATTTTGGAAACTGTGCGTTGGTGCAACAGAAACATTAAAGCTGAATAAAATGGCATCAAAATCGACCATAGGTCAAATGTACAAATTGAAAAAATTCAACGAATAGTCAAGAAGTATGCTCTTGTTATTGTAAAAATATTTTCTTATTTAAACTATTTGAATCATCAATTATTATAATACTGATCACTGAGTTGTTTTAAATCTGATGCTTCCTATGTCAACACTACCTAAATCGATAATTGATTGTTACTTATCCTAGATTTACAGATAATCCAGGTAACTTCATGTTATTCTCGCATCACTAATCAGTAATCAGTGATCCGCACGGTTCGGGATGCGAACCATGCCATCGTCCGACTGAAAGTGCTTATTAGATTAAGCAGCATTTACCGTATGGTTAGCTTCCGACGTGTCTGATTGAAGATACAGGGTTGTTCGCAAATAGGCCTTGAACTGATTTCATTTTAATGTCATAAATATTACAAAAAAATTTCCCCGATGGCCGAGATCCTTATTCGGTGAATTAATCGATTGGCTGAAAATCAATTTTGCAATAATAATCGGTCAAGAAAGCTTTTCACATTGCGATTAGATTATGTGAAATAGCAGTAGAAAATAAATGAAAATCAAATTTATTTTTTTAAGATAAAAATAAACACTGTGAATTTATTTCATTTTCTATAATGTCCCAATACTTATTTTTTATTACGTGTTTTGGTCTTGAAGAACAATTCAATAAACGAGTCGTCTAGTTCCTATCTACCATAAGTGCACTTTGGTAAAATGTTGGCAAATCGATTTTTTTTTTGTTTGTTACTTTTTCTTATTTTTTTGCATCAATTAAAATAAAAATCTACGTCATTATTTATTTCGTGGGCTTTGTTATTGAATTCCGGATATTTAGAGTAAAATTAAATATTTGATTTATTCATATTTTAGGAGTGTTTACGATAGTAATAAATAATTAGTAATTTTTCAAATACCGATAAGGTTTTATTGTTGTTGGAAAGTTATCGACCTTTTTTTATGATGTCAAATAGACACTAGAATAAAACTTGATATTTAAACAAAATAGGACAGAAATCGCACTTATAGAAGACAGGAATAATACAACTCAAATGTAAGATACGTGTTGTCAACTTATGGCCATCGCTATGTTGTTCGATATAAATTATTTTGATTACGTTTTATGTATATATTTTTAAATTATAGACTATGTAAATGTAGCTTTGTGTTATCTTTGTATTCATGGAAATACTAGGTCAAAAGTACATTTATACATAAAATACCTCCTGGTGATTGAGTATTTCTGTTTTCCTGTTATTTTGCCGTGCTTCTAGAGTTTCTAGGCGAGCAGATTATGCCTTCCCATAGCTGATTGAGTATCAGGCGTTCAGAAGTTATCGCGGCTTTAAGATCTCGAACCGACGCTAATACTAAACAATTATAGTTGCCTAAGGCTATGCATACTAAAAATTATCAGGGTATACGTAAATGGTCATATTTAAAGTAGCGGGAGTCCGGCAAAACTGCAGTTATCTCTGCGGCCTGAATATTATAGTAAACATTCTATCTACAACATATCTATGGCCAAAAATTTATAACACGTATCACACATTTGTTAAATTGTTCAATGGAACAAAAAACTTTATAAGAATATAAGTATTGGGAAATTCTTTAAATGAAAATAAACATTATTTCAGTCCAAAGTCTATATCATTTTCTGTATGTCCTATTACTCAACTGTGTATTGTGTACTCATTTCTATCATATGTGATACTTGTTGTCAATTTAAGGCCATCAATATTCTAATGAGGTGCACTCCACAATAGTTTATTTATATATATATTTTAATAACAATGATTTGTTTGTGGTTTTTTTTTTGTAGATGGTTTAATGTTTTAATGTGTTCAGGTGATGACTGTGAGAAAAAGTTTAGGGAAAATGAATGAGTCGTTAAGGAAATTAAGGAATATTAAATATTCAAAGTATACGTCAGTCTTTCCGGGGGTTTTATTTTATAAATCCTATGTTAAACATATTTTTACACTGTTCACAATAAATATTGGTTCCTGTCTAGATGAAAATGTTTTCTTCGAGAAACCGCTACAGTCTGGCATGTATCCGGCCATCCTTATTATTCTACACACAAAAGAAAAACTAAATTAGTATTCAAAAATAAAACTGACTTCAATATATTTATAACTCGAAACTTAATAGAAGAGCTAAACACTAACGATGTTTACAAATCAGGATGTATTTAAAATACATTTATTTAGGTGTACTTACTATAATTCGATTTCTAGTCTTTGATAATCGTAAAATTACTTCGAGATGTATATTTTGTAATACTACACCCATCTACAATTACTATTTACATAGAGAAAGCTACATCAAAATTACCAATTAGCAGAATAATACTTATTCGAGTTGTAGAAGATTTTTGAGTTATAAAAAAACAGTGTTTTTTTCGATTTAACCATGTTTGACTTTACTGCACTAAATCAATAATAGTAAATCTTCCAACAGTAGTTGTTTGCAGAAAAAAATTAAATACTAAATCAACTTACTATTAACAAAAAACTAAAAAACTTTATTTCCTATATAGTTATGGATCACGTAACAATAATGATTTTACTATGCAAATCTGCAAATTGTTTATTTATTTTCGTACGTAAGCTGTGTATCAGAGTACCAGAAGTTACAACGGCTATTTCCAGTTTAATATCTCAGCTGATTTTAATATCAAGCAATTAGGTCTACCTAGAGCTTTGAAAGCTCAATCTTTTTAAATGACCGTACATATTTCATTTTATATACTACACTATAACACGTTACTGTATCAAGTATTTTACAGCGTTGTTTATTTAAGCGTGATAGCGATTAATTTTAAAATCGTTTCTAAACAATTTCCATTTTATTTTTAACTCAACTCGCTTTGATTCAATTCAATAATATTTTCATTATTTTCCTTCTTTTTCATGGAAGGAATTCGTCGTATTTATTTCTCGAATTAACATCGTATTTTAATGATACGGGATTTACTTTTTTTCAATAAATAATTTGTAGCTTGTACTATATTGTACTGAATAGTTTATTTGTGTATCGTGAAAAATTGATATCAATCTTCAGCTCTGAAATATATTATAAACACATTTGTGATCGAATCAATATACGCACTAAGACACCAAAGATAGCAGATTAGAATCTCCCTGGGTAAAAAAAATCAATATTCAAAGAAATATGACAGTGGATGAAACGTTCAACTGAAAACCAAACGACGTTATAAACAGTTTGACAATATATATGTATATTCACAAGCTTCACCTTTCGAGGCGGATGTGGTATAGAAAATCAAAATTAAAAAATAAAACGCTGAAAAATAAAATGCTATGTGATAATTTTCCACTCATTCTGTGTAATTTGCATTGAGTAAACATAACTATGCAAATTCACATTTTTATTTCGAATTTTTGCGGTGTTATCAGTGCATTTCGAATGCACGCCGCATCTCGAATTGTGATGTTCATTTTATCTGCAGAATTTTTAACCGATATACCGCCTCGTCCACAGTATATATCTATGTGTTTACCTCTGCCAAGGGCTATCAGTATGCTAGCATTTCCCGGACATGTCCTCTTTTTTCCCGGAAATGCTCCCAGCGACGTTTGCTCACCTATTTAGAATTTTCCATTTTATTTCTAGTAGAATCAAACATTAAAGTACCGTATTTTTCCCATCTGCTGTATATTCTGTGGTATATTTTTGAAAAGAGCTTTTTTCAGCGTATTTTCAAACACTTTACAAAGCTTTTAAAAGGATATAGGATTTTTTACACATTATTCAAAATACGTTTTTTTATCTAAATATAAATAGATATAAACCTTCAATGTCAGATTTTTCTTACTAAATATTAAAAACTTTTAACATTGAAAATATATAGTATAGATATTTTGGAAATACGTAACGTTTTTCTGAATTCGTGTTCTTTAAACTGACAAATACGAGTATGTCTATAAAATATATATAAATATAATATATGGTCAGCAAAAGAGTTACTTTATGTATCTTGTATTTTTGTTTAATACCATGTTCTTTCCCAACGTGGAGCTTATAGATCTACACAGGTTGAAGATATCCACTCCAAAATAGGAGTATATGGATCACCGTAATGTGAAGATGCCTTGACAGATTTTTTTTTTTTTTTGTCAGACAACTACTAAGCCCAATGGGAATCCAGTCCTGCATTTTCGAAATTTTAAAATCTGACAGATGGGAAATCGAGCCTGGATTGTTAGGCACGCATACTACCAACTACACTACTACCGGGGAGACAATCTTGACAAATAATCAATTTTATAAGCCTATTATACTATCCGTTTCAATAGATTCATCGTTAGTTAACTTTATAACTAGCGAAAAAAAAATGACAGATTAAATAGTATCAGTATAATCGAATGCAAACAAATGTATAACTTTCTATTATTTGAATATTTATATTAATTTACGTGCTATTTCAATCGTGAAGATTCGTATTGCGATTTAGATTTACAAATAATGTTTTAAAATCTCAACATTAATTAATCCTAAAGCCACATAAAACTATTTCTATAAATATCTCAAAATGGTAAATTTTGGATAGTTCTGCTTTTGACTCTTCACGACTCATATACTGTCCGTATTTATTATTGACAAAAAATATTATTTTTTGATAAAAAATATGTTTTTCGACCAGTACTCTTCTCTTTTCCAAAATACTTTATTTGAAAAATATAATTATACCTCAAATACAAATTTTACTTATATTAAATAAAGAAAATGTGAACACCAACACATTCAGTATTATTAAAAATATAAATCACACTGGGCAATGCGTATAATATGTAGTATGTCTTGAGAATACCTAGTGCAAGCTATAACTAATGAAATCATAATAACCAAACAACGAAGAAAATAAACTAAAAGCTTCCTTGAGCTTTTATTTATGAACAGTTTTCCGAGCTTTCATAGTCCAATATGAAGCAATCTAATTTACTGTCATAACTGAATACAACACAAATGAACATTAATATTACAATTAAGCCTAGTAATTGACTTAAGGCAATTCAATCAATTCCTCTGAGATTACTCCCAAGTTTCAATATTGGCACATTATTGTCCTTAAGTGCATCGTTGGCATGTAGCTTTGTTCTCCTTTCCATGTTCTACAGGATCCAATCTTAACTCACTATTGACTCTGATTAATGTGTCAGAATAAGCGATTAGTAATTTGTCTCAAGTAAATGGTCTCAAGTGTTTATACAATTGCAATACTATTATTTGACAATTTTGTCCAATTATAATAATTAATATTCCATAATGAACGTGTTGATTATCTGATTTATTTACTTTAATGATATTATTTCATTAAAATTGTCTGTGGTTTTATATCAATTAATGATCTTCGGGGATTTAATAAAAATATTAAATCAAGCACTCAAAGAGAATTGATATGGATATTGACATTTATTTGATAAAACTTAACTCAACAAATATTTAATAATTATCAACTTCCTTACCATTTCCGCTTCAAAAGTGGAATACTCCATAAATGAAGAATGATCCTGGCAGATTTTTGTTCGTAAAAACTGACCATCAACCAATAGGCCATCTCTGTATTAAAACATTCAAATTAAAAAAAAAAACATATAAACGAAAATATCGTCACCGTTGAGCGAAATATAATATAAAACCAATAAACATTTTTCGCAAAAATGGGTCAATTTTTACGTAATTTTAAAATCCATATTTATGAGTAAAGTCGATCTCTTAAAACTTAAAATAACAAATCAATCATGCAAATAATCACTTAATATATTTTTCATATTTTTTAAATATACTTAAGCCATTTACATATCTGATATGTCATTTATTTATTCATTATTATTTTGTAAAACTTATAAACTTTTGAATTCAACCATAATTATCAACGAGAAAAACTTTTGTTATCATTTAGATACTATTCTTATTAGATCCAATTTCTTAAAATTGCAATCACAAAACATCCATTATCTCAAAACTAATTGTAGCTAGTGACGTCTCGTTCAACGGCGACGATATTTCATTTCATAATTATCATAAATGATTTTCCATAAAAATGTTTTGATAGCAATCAAATTTTTGCATTATATTCCACTATTAAATAAATTAAAAAAAACACTTTGGAAAACACGTCGTGCTCAAAGTTTGTATCGTTGAACGGTCCCAAAGGTCACTAGGCCATTATATAGTACACAAAATGCTTTTCCGATGATAAATTAGTTCATTAATTTTCCGCAAAGCGACACCATGTGGGTTTCAGATATTTTAAAAGTTTTACACCGGGTTGTTTACATTTCGCCCCTTTATTTTGTATTATTGTTTATGTAAATATGTAAACCTTACCAACAAATTTATACCATTTCTAAATTTTAAAAATTTAAGCAACACGATGACAGTGCTGAAACAAATGAAAAACTCGATGACATCTTTCATATATTTTTTTTATAATGCAACATTCGTTTATATGTAATTTGATAACACACCACTCTAATTGGAATCTGAAATCATAATTAAGAGGTTTGAAGGTCGAACATTTTGTTTTATTGTTTATATAGTAAGTATACAAAAAAAGCTTTTAAAGCAGAAGTTTTCCATTATTATTTTTTTTTAAATTTCTCTCATATAGTACAATAGAATAGCCATATTAAAATGTTATTTAACTTATATAAAAATACTAAAAATTTGATTATATATATTTGATTCGCTAAATATCTGCTATTATATAAGCTTTTAATTAGTTTTCCCGGGAAACCTCCGTGCCCCAGCTACTTACAACATAAGCACAGTTGAATATAACTATTGAACATTTCCTGCATTTGTGAAATCTGCATTACGCTTACTATTCGACATTTAGTCATATTAATATTGTATCGTATGTACTGTTAAACCCAAAGCAAAATCTTTGGAAGTATTCTTCTATCAGCAGTTCCATAACTGAACTTTGGTAACGACAACTGAAAAAAAATTCTCCAAGATGAGTCATTTCAGAGGTTTGAAAATTATTTTTAACTTTTAATTACATTCTTAAAAGTAAAAAGCTTATTTTTAAAAAAGTTTTTTTACGTTTTTTTCTGTTTGTTTTTAATTTTTTTTATATATACCATGTTTGCTCCCAGCATGGAGCATATGGATCTACACAGTGTGAAGATATCCACT
>JAGVSQ010004539.1:0-15828 GCA_022683975.1 Rhyacophila evoluta | reverse complement strand
GTTATTTTAAAAACAAAAATATAATGTACGCTAAGCTTGTAGTTCAATAACTTGTTTTTAATGACGACCATTCGCGGACCAGCAGTCCGGAAACCCTGTTCTAGTTAATGTTAAAGTGAATGTTTGTTAACTATATACTCAATACCTCAGATGTTTGGAGCTCAAAATATACTCAATTAATATTGTTAAGGTTCAGTACTCACCCTAATTATCTGCTCTATGTTTCGTCATCGTGTATAATAGATTGGAGTATTTGTTTTTACTCTTCTTTATATACTCCGAAATAAATAAAGTTGAAAGACATTAAACTTTAGATAAATATTTTCAGAATCGTTGTTAATGTACATTTGTGCACAAAATCATAACACAAGTAGCATTACAGAATCGTAGCTAAGTGAAAACAACATGATTTGTTTTTTGGTGTAAAACTTTTTGTTTTGTATTTTGTTTTTTGTATAAAAGTGGTATGTAGTTTTGTATAAAACGATTATTTGGGTCGAAAGATCCTGATACCAAAGTTGGCTTACTATTTTTTTGTAACTATGGGTAAATAACATTTATTATCCACTACTCCACGAAGCAGCATATTACTATCCTGCATCTAAACGAATAAGACCGGTGTAATGTCGACCTTTACGGTGTCAAATTGGTTTTTCCGAATGGGAAACGGGCACTTGGTGGGATCGAACCTGCATCCCTCCATCTAAGGGTGGAGTAAATTGCTACAGTAGTAAGTTGATGGGAAAGATGCTTGTAGGTATTTGGAAATATTACTATGTATATGATATCATGTAAATACGAGAGGATATGGCATTTATGTGTTTTTTTTTGTAAAATTATATGATAAAACATTGATTGGTCTAGTAGTTTGTGTAATTCAATTAGTGCGAAAATTCATCACAAATCACAAAAATATATAACTAATGAATATCATTTCTAGAAATTAATGACTGCTTATCACAATAAAATTATGAAACGTTTAATAAAATGTACCGAAAAAGTAGCTTTTCCGTGTGTGCGGCCCTGAGAGTACTCTCGATTATTCGGGGGTGGGTTACCTAATCAGTGGATTATGAATTATTACTATTAAATGTTGAATTTATAATTGTTGTAAGTTATATGATAGGATTTTTTTAATAATTGAATATATTTTTATTATTTTTTTATCTTTAAATATTACTTCACATTACTTTCACAACAGAAATTATGTCTGTTAATGAAATTATACTATAATATATATATCCTCGTATTACTGGAAAATTTGTGAATTTGTGAAAAAAAATGGTATTACATTAAAACTCGATTATTTCAAAACTCACTTTTTCACGTTAACGTCTTTTGCCAGTAATTCGACGATATGCGAAAACTACAAAAACGAGATAATATAATCTCAGAAAGGAATTAAAAATTTATATGGTAATGTGAGAGTAAAAAAAAATCTTGGAAGGAAGTCAAAAAAATAAGGTACCGTGAGAGCTCATAGATAGAACAATTTGGGTTGGCCAAAACTAAAAAACAATAATTCTTTGCTAATAATACACTATCCATATTTCATATATTTCCAATAGTTCGGATTATCCGTGTTTTTCAATTATCCGGGTCTCTTTCTTCCTAAAGTTTGTACGGATATTTGAGAATACACTGCAAATGATTTCAAAGCTTACAAAGTAAACTGTATCCTATAAACTTTCGATCCAATTCGTTTTTTTTTCACATTTTGCATGTATAAGATTTGACTTGACGTAGACGTGTGAACGTTGGAGCTATAAATATTTAACATATCTCTGAATTTCTTTCAGAAGTGTTATTTCAGCATTCGTTGGAAATGCTTTAAAAACAACACATTTTCAACCATACACTATATATACTACCGTACACTGCTCTCTAATATGATAATATAGTATTGTATTTTTTTACTTCCTTAAAAACTATACGTAACGGCTTTGCATGTTGTATAATTATAAATAAATGCAAATGTAATTTTTATTATTTATAACTATTATTAGTTTATTACGTTTGCTACCTTGTCAGTATTTCCATCATCACACTAAATCACCAGTATAGTAAGCTGCATGAACTATGGGTGAAGTGGTCTGACTTCGTAAGGAACTTGGAGATAAAGAAACGAACGGAGAAACTCTCTGCTACATTAAATGTCATGCAGCAGCTCTGTAATTGGATAAGGCATGTACTACGGATGCTTCCGGAAAGCCTAGATCCTGCTTGTCTTTTTTTTCCAACGGGTGGAAGACCTGAAAGACCGATAGCCATATGCTCCATAGTTAAAGATAGTCAGTTCAATCATACTGTTTCGTTATTCTTTATTACATCCAAGACAATCAAGGACGCTAAATATTAAGAAAATTACTAACATGAATCCAACTAAACAGTTTTTTTAAGTTAATATAATATTTATGTATGATTTTTTTTAAAAAAAGAAGCTTGAAAGTCATCTGGGAATAAAAAAGGAGAGTTTTCAAATGTGTACGTATTTAATCTTACTCTAGTAAACGGTGTTCGTACAAATTAAGTGGAATTTGGTTCATTAGTCTTCCCTACAGTAGATAGGTAATTCAAGATGAGTTTTTTTGGCATTAAAAGCTCCCTCTGAAAATGGCCCAAACGACTTTACGCGTGAGAGCTTTTTACTTTTAACTTTCTCGTGGACCATTTTTTTTAGATAAAAGAGTAATTTGTACAATAGATATATACTTAAAAAGACGTCGATAAAATTAAAAGTATGGTCTCAATGGGTACGTTTCATTTCAAAAACATCTTTCTCTACACAATTCGATCGACGTAATAAATGTTACCTATATCACTGCAACACGATTTCATAAATCGTATTATTATGTTTATAATGAGCCGGTCATCACGGACGATCGCATTTCCACGTGCAAATTTAATATGAGTATACAACTACAGTTATATCGTGCTTATCTACCGATATATCCTAGGTTTTTTTCTATGCGATCATATTCAGTCTTTTTACATTTTAAATTCATTTTTTCGATAGGCATTTTCCGAGTAAGAAAGACAAGGTGTAATGGGAATTATATGGTAATATAATCAAAAAAGTCTTCCGTTACGGAGCAGGCCGAAGAGCAGAAAAGGGGGAATTCGTAAGGACATTTAATTGCCTGTAACCCCTTTTTCTTACAAGATGTCAGTACCAACATAATAAAACGATCTTATATGTATGTTATATTCTGCTATCAAAAAAACTATTTAGACGAAGAAAAAAAACATAGCTTCTGGCTAGAGTAATTTTGATCATTTGAACAATATCTTCAAAAATACCTTTTATTGTACTTAAGTTATTATTAGCTTCAAGCAATTATTATAATATAATACAAATCACATCATTATATGTTTTCATATTAAGTATGAGCTTTTTTTAAAAGGATTGTAGTATACTTGTATGCAGTACATCCTAAGGCGTAAGACGCGAGTATGCAGACTTAAGTATGAAAGCGGAATATGTGCAATGCAATAAAAGTTCGATATAAATCGTCAATAAAAATCAAAATTTGGCTCAAAGATGAGATAATTGTAGGATAAATCAGGTCAAACAAAAGGGAAAACGGTTGGAAATCTTATCACTTTATTGTACTTGTATGCGTGTGATGACTCATATTTCAAATACTTATACTTACGATAAAAGAGTGCCCATAATAACGGGAAATATCATACGTATAGAAAAAAATATATAATTGAAATGTTTATGTTGTAAGCTCTTTATGTCTTTGGATCCGGAATATTGTCAAAGTAAGCTGAGTGATTGGCTAACTGCCAGTTGACATCAAAGATATATTGTTACGATAAATATTCACATATTATATCTGAGTTCACTATGTTCAATATGTATTTCCATATCCCTTTAAGTGTTGATAAATAATATTTTAGAAATTTTACAATTCTCATAGCTGCTGGATTTTAATAATCCAAATATGAATGGTCGGATACCCAATGGATTGAGTAATGAGCGGACTATTAATTTTCGTGAGGAAAATCTGTCAAGATTTATGTCTTTATATTGCGGAGATCGATATACTATTGATCACATGTTACTGAAGATTTACAAGTTAAAAATGTATATCTTCTCTGGAAAAATATGATTTTTGATATTAATGATTACTTCATTTTAAAAAACTTTTTTACTATGGAAATCTTTAAAGTGTATTGCGCAAACAATGCATATAATATATTGCGCAAAAAATAACATCTGCTAAGACTATGTCTGCGGCATAAAACTAAACAAAAGTAGTAAGTGTGATCATTAGTATTATAATATACATATATGTATATATAACAATTTCCGGCATGGTAGAAGTTGGCGTGCGCACTTCGCAATCCGGGGAATGCGGGTTTGATTCTCATATATCTCGGATTTAAAACAAAACTTAAAACGTAGAACTGAATACCCATTGGGTCGAGCAATTGTCTGATAACCAATTCTCCTGAATCTGTCAAGGCATACATCTGATTACGTAGATCTACATACTCCACTTTCGGGGCGGATATCTTTACACTGTGTAGATTTATATGCTTCACTTTCGAAGCGTACATGGTATAAAAATATTAACAAAGCAACGTCTAAACGAAGATTTTATATTCTTAAATTATCATAGATTTAAAAACACACACCATTACCTTCTTAAAAAGTAAATTTCCAAATTTAAGATATCTGTTAAAAGGTCTAAACTTATCAAAATGTCTATTGCATGCTAATAAATGCCAAAGCTCTTAGTGTTTTATTTATTATATAAAACAATACACGGAGATGTTATAGAACTGACATATGCAAAGAACTATAGCAACTGTAATGTTATTAATATATCAAGTAAGGAACCTCTCTTATCTTATGAAAGCTTTCGATGATATTCCCAGATCCTTTCGCAAAGGGCGAATTCCCATCGCGTAACATTGTTTTCGTATTCATAGTCGAATTTGACCCATTTATTCATCCATCCACCTGCCATTACGCTGAAAAGTAAAGCAGTTCTATGAAATATAAATCTGCCCATCCTATATCCGGCCTCGGAGGCCATTATTCCCTCACCAAGGGGTCCAAGGTTGCGAGCTTTTTCATGGGAAGCCTCTCCTGCGTCATAATTTCCCCAAAGTCACCTTCGCAAAAAGGTTTTTACGTTCGCTTTCTCGCTTTGGCTTCGGTGTTCGCTATCGTTTCGTCTCGTTCTTGCGCGACTTGTCGGGGAAATTGCTTTGGTGCGTTGCGCGCAAGCCGAAATCGACTTGTTCATAAAGGCGACCGTCCACGGAACAACTTTCCGATCGATATAAATACTTAAAATCCCACTTTCAAATAGAGATAGAATCATTTTGGTGACTTTTACAGATACACTAAAAGCATAAAATCTTTTTCTTAACATATATTTAAAAAATATTAAATAGGTAACCCATAGTTAATTAAGTAGGTGTCCTAAATAATTATTATGCAGATACCAGTCGAAAATATTAATTATATATACATATATATAAATAAGTATGTCGGTAGATAAAAGATATTCTAATTGTTATAGAAATTTTGAAATATATGATCTACTGTGAAGCTATTAGATTACATATCAATCATTATTATGACAATGTAATTAAGTTAACGAAAAAATACAAAATAATACTAAGGACTGGCAACATCTAAAAATATATAAAAATTCAATTAATTCTATCTTTTGGGTCTCTACTTTTATAATAAATAATCTATAACTGTTCATACCGTGAAAAGTAGACGTCAAAAACTGTTTAGATATACATTTCATGATATAAATAGCAAAAATGGCAGCTGCGTTAAAAGTAATTAACACAGTATATTCAAGTGATATAATATTTCTTTTATGTTTTGCGTAATTGTGATACTTCTGATGATCTGCATACAGTATCTTTTAGATCAAATACTATTAATTTTAAAATATCGCAACTACACTTTTATTGCATTTTTTTTATAATTTTTAATTTAAATATACGGATAGTTGTTGTTCCCGTAAAAAGTATGTATGTTGACATGTCTCTGATAAGAAATTCAACTAAATATAATACAATAGTAGACGCGATAAGTGGGCTTTATATGTAAATTAAGGTTTATCTGAAAATCTGTTATTTTAAGCCATCAATTTATATAATTTTACCTTTTACCGTCTTGTTGTAAGTAATATGTTTATACGATAACCTGTATCATATAAAAACACAAACAACACCAAAAACCTGAAATGATAAAAACGAATGCTAATAAAACGTTTTTTTTATTATACTTTAATAAAAATATGTAATTTTCAACACAAAGAAGTATTTTTGATTAATTTGGATAACTGACGTTTTGGATTTACAGTTTTTTTTATTTACATCGTAATTCTTCAATTTAAATTCAACTCTTATTAAATTTAAAAGTATTTCAATCAAGCAAAAGAGCATTAAATCCAGCAATAAATATGTGTTTATATCCGTCATATTGACGTTTTCCGTATCGTAAGAAACTACTATCACGTGTCATGGGACATGAACTTCGTAGGTGTAACCTCCAAAGATTAGTTGTAAGCCAATTGTCTATTTTAACTGATTTAAAATGTGTTGATTGATATCGAACGTCATCCACACATTGAAAAAAAATTATTTTATACACGTTTAATAGATTATGTAAATTTGAACGTGATGATATGTAATACTTACCACAAAATTCCAGTCTTTACATATTTGAATAGCCCCTCGGTTAGCGTATTTGGTAGCGTGCGCGCCTAGCAATCCGGGGAACGCGAGTTTGATTTCCTATCTGTCGGATTTTTTAAATCTAAAAAAATCAGGACTGGATACCCATTGAGTTGAGCAATTGTCTTACAAACTATTCTCGTGAAAAAGAATCTGCAAAGACGTCTTCACACTGTGAAGATTCATATACTCCACTTTTTTATTGGATATCGTTACGGTGTGTCGATCCATATGTTTCACTCTGGGAGCGAAAATGATATAAAAAAATACACAAAAGAATATTTTTTAAATTGACCTAAGTCTAGTTATATTTTATAAAGTTTACTTAATTCCAAATTCTAAAAAAAATATTAAAACGTTGTTAGAAAGGAATAGCTTCAGGTTTTTTTTATCTATTACGGTTACTAGATTCTATCATTTAACAAAATATTAAACCTTTTATTAATTTTTTACAAGCTACGATAAAACTGTTTCTCAGTTTTACAATTCAATGGACGTCGTTTGATATCAGTCAACACAATATAAATAAAACAAGTTTCATGTTTTTTTTTACTTGATGACTGAAAGAAAATATAAAATGATGTTAGAATGAATAATTTTCTACATTGGTCGTGGACGGATTGCTTAAGGATACGGCCCCTTCCCATCTGCGCCTCTGCGTTCGCCCCTGCGTTGCGAGCCCCGAGAGGCGGAGCCTTGCGAGACTCGATTCTCCATTGGCTCGTGAGGCCACCGAGGGCCCCCCTAATTGGCCGGCGCCCCGCGGGAAAGACGCCCCATCGCAACCGGCCCTGGAGAAATACTCCATGACCTCGTTCGATTTTTCCATTATATCTTATCAAAACCTGTCACATTATTACCCACATCACAAATAATTTAAAAAATTCCACACGGTATGTAATATATTTTTACCATACAAAGATATTGTCTTAAAAAATATATTTCGAATAAATTTAATGATAATTTTTTTCACGTAAAATCACGTAAAATCACGTATTTTATTTTTAATTTTAGTTCAAGAGCTTGATGAAACTATTACATCGAATATATTTATGCAATGCATCGTGTTAAAAAAAAATATTTCTAACTTCTATAAATATGTATGGAAATTTTCAAACCTACAATGTATACAATGTACAATTAAGATGATGAATCTATTTAATATTAAACTAACGAAACTGAACATATAGGGTACATTTTTTTTGTAAAATTATTAATTGAAGAAATTAAAATAATGAATTGTAAATATGAGAGAAAAATGAGTATTATTTCATTATTATTATTCTATGTTATTTTTGAATACAAAACTAGTTTTATAGATTAAAAAAAATGTTAAAACATTGTGTTAAAGATAATAAAACGATCTTGAAAGGCGCGTCGTTCCCAACGCGGCGTAGCAGTGCCCCGGCGGCCGTCTCTCTCCCGTCGGGTCTCGCCCCCCGGGGGCCCCGCCCCGTGTCCCCCCGCCCCCTGCGCTCCAGATCCCCAGCCGGCGTTCGACCCCCCCGCGAGGCCGTCCTCACTGGGCCTCGCGCTATATCTCTGAGGCATTATTCCGTCACCGCCGCTCGCCGTGGGACGACGCCGCGAACGAAACCCTTACACAAGCGAAAATCATACATGCGGGAAACTTAACGCGGCAATACTGGCATTAATTTAAAAATACTCATCTACCACTTGCAAAAAAAAAAACGCAGAGTCCCGGACTTTGCTGTCGAACTCAATCGGGATTTACTAAAAACCGTGCAGTAAAAAAATTGTTTAATAATAATATATATCATCTGACATTTCGAATCTCTCTGATAACAACAACAAAATCTTATTTCAAAAAATAATTCTAAAAAACAAAAAACTTTGACATTTTTGCAAACTGTCAAAAATTTGTATGATCGGTGGATAGCTAGTTATGTAAAATAGATGGAAAAAATAATATATCGTCTACATTTTTTTAAATAAAATATAAAAGTGTGTGTTTGAACGAATTAAAAAAAATAGTGTTAATCTATAAAGCTTTCTTGACTATGGTTTGACTTTTAATATTGTGTGTTTAGTTGTGTTTATTTTGAAATATAAAAAGCTTTTTTGTTTTTCTTTTGGTACCTAATTCATTTTCCGTCGGAAACTGAAAATTTTCCAAGTGACGTATCCGCGTATTTAATTCAATCACACCAATCTATCAACCCAATCATGCTTAATAGTATCAGCAATAAACATTGTATTATTTAAAATAAACAAACTATTATACGGAAATTTTAATTGATCGAGTGATTAAAATTTTTAAATCAGGGTTGACAAAATATAAATTAATTACAGAGCTGAAGTGTAGCAGCTGTAATTGACATTGAATTAATAACGGTTTTGAAATATTCAACATTCGGTCAGACGAGCTGAACGCGGCCGCGGCCGGTTACACTGGTTCGCCATGGCCTCCCTTGGAGCTGGATCCTGTCGGAGCCTGGGGAAGGAAGCTCTATCCGCCAGCAGGACCTCGCACTGCAGGTTCGTAAACACTGAATAATCATAAAATATTTCAATACAGAATTTACTAGTATTATACATAATTTAAATGGCTGGTTAAACCAATATAATTAAAATATATTATATCGTACTTATAACTCCATAGTAAAGTACGATATATATTACTGTGTAATCGGTAATTCTGATATGAGCATATTAATTTGTTGTGAGGTCTATAATTATTTCCAATATCTGCACTGTATAAATATAATAATGAAAATACGTTAGTAAATATAACTTATATGAAGATAAAAAAGCTTACTGAGATGATTATTTTATCTTTTATACATAATATATTTTATACAAGCTTTATCAGGAACATTAACCACTGATTAACATTCACCGAGTAGTAATATGAATCTGATCCATATATACGTTCTCGCAGATATATATCTTGTATTTTTATTTTCAATTTGCTCTTTCTAAATCTTTAAATTGGTGATTGAATTTAAAAAAAAAACATTGCCATTATCACTGGCTACAGTAAGAACTCAAACTCGTCGTTATCAAAAACACAAAATTATTTACAATTTTCGTTAATTGCGCATATATATTTTTAATATCATATAGAAAAGTATGAAGAGACAAATATTCAAATAATTCATTTTGAGTATTTCCTCAATATATTGCACATTTATACTCCAGAACCCGAAACCAGAACCAGAAAATGTTGAATTTTTATGCATTTATTAAGTATTTATAATAATATACATTTGAGGCACATTGGATACTCTAAAAAATCTTCAGTAATTTTTAAAAGCATTATAATTGTTACATAATTAATAACTTTCTGAAAAAACTGACAGTAACGAGCTTTTCATGTTGTGCACTTTTAACAATTATGTTGAATATGTATGTGAATTGGAATGCATCCACTTTCATACTGTCGGTGAATTAATCAAGCTTTTTTAGTAATTTATGATTACATAATTGTTAGAGTAGGTTTTGATATTACTTATTTATATATCTGTTTAAGTCATATTTCATATTATTTTATGCACCGTAAATAAATTTAACAAAATCGACTGAATAGAATATAATAGATAGATTGCATAATATTTTTAACAATTTTGAAATCATACAAGTCTGCACCCAAACATTTTTAAAATTTTAAATAAAATAGGTCTTTAAATTTTTATTTTATGTTTTAAAAAAATATCTGTCTTCAAATATTTCAATAATAATTAAAGAGAGAATTAATTCTTTATATTTAAAAGAATGAAATAATTTTGTTATATATTTAATATAATGTAAGTAACGAAAATATGTAAATATTTAAAATAAAATTTGATAAAAATCAGTGAACAATGAATAGTTCTGAATTCGAATAATTTGTAAATTATTACCAGTAGTTAGAAGTATGAATCTCCTAAGGAGATTAATATTTTATAATGGTATAAAATAACTGTTTGTAGAAATAATTGTTTTAAAACTTTAGTGACCTACTTATGAATTTAACAATAATTATTAGTTGAAATTTTAAGTATTTCAGTTTAATTTTTGTTATGTTCACACTATTTAAAATATAAACTTATTTAGATAATTTAAGAGGGGTTTTTTAAAGGATTTTAGATCCGTTTTATTAAAAGATCTAAATTTGAAAATTTTATATATTTTATAATTTTGTAATCATGTTATATTTGTGATTGATGAGTTCAATTTATTTAATTTACATTATACATTGAATGATTATAACTTTTAAAATATTATTAAGTTGTAATAAAAGTTATTTTTATTCTAAGTAAAGTTTGTTTGATAAAATTGTATTAATGTGTAATATTTTTAATGCAGGAGGTCTAATGTTTGGCTTGCACCATGGAGATGCAGGTGGAGGCCTACATACACAACCTAGAGGTCCAGTTACCTCCCTAAAAGAGGAACCTCTAGCCCGAGCATGGATGCAACCTGCAGCCCTTGTGGACAACTCTAAGTAAGTTATTTTGTAATATAATATTTTATATTCTAACCATCTTATAAAATGACTATGATTTAAATTTACGATAATATTTTATCAACATTGAAAATCTTATTAATTTATATTTTTTATCACAAATATCACAAATATCACAAATAAACCGTAAAACTTGACCATCTAGTTTATAAAAACGTAAGAAAAGTTTAGGTTAAATTGAGGTTACTTTCCTAATTTAATTGAGTAATTGTCTGCAAATAATTCTCGTAAAAGGAAATAATTTGTCAAGATATGTCTTCACATTGCAAAGATCTATATACTCCACTTCGGAGTAGATATCTTCACACTATGTGAATTCATATGCTCCACTTTGAGAGCAAAAATGGTTTAAAAAATTAGATTTAAAATACGAGGAAAACGTGATGTTAATCCCCATAAAATGATTTTTTTTTAAATAATTCACGCAAACTAGAATTTTTTTTTCATTGATATAAGAAAATGATTTCGCTTGGTGGAAACTATTCAAATCTATAGCCCAACAACAACATGATAATCTATATACAAATAAAATTTAGCATACTATTGAGATCATATTGTGGGAAAAAAAATACTCCAATAAAATATAAGACGTAAAAATATCAATATTAATCTTTATGTATTTTCTTTGATTTATAGTATGTCAATGGCTACAATTTAAAAATATGAACTTTCAACATTTCAATTAATTTTTAAATTGTAGATAAGTTACGAAAAAAAAAGTGTTAAAATATTAAGCATGTATTTGCAACCAAGTAGTCAAATTAATCAAAGTTAAATATCGGCTAATGGATAAGTCATATAAATTTAAATTGATGGATCATGTTAATAGAAAGCCCACGATTAAAACAGTTTTATTTATTAGAAACTTATATTGAAATTACGGCCATGATAATCGCGTGACTTCATTTTCAATTCTTGGATACTGCATAGTTTTAAAAAGAAAAAATACAATAAACTGGTTTCCTTTGTTGTGAAGTACCCATCGGAAGCGAAATACTCATTAAATCATATGTATTTTTTATATTCCATTAAGGTAATTAGTTAACATTTCAATAGACTTCACTTGCTGCTAATTCACGATAACAATCAAAAGGTTTTCATAGACTTATCACCGCCCATAGTTTATTCAATAAATATGCGTATTTAAAAAAAGATACTATTTTAAAATAATAATATTGCTAAAATCGAGTATTTTAAATACGTAATTAAAATTTTAAACTCTCTTTACTTTATTATTTAATATCATTTGATCATCAATATATGTTTTGTGATTACCATAGTGACCTAACTTGTATATAGACGAAAGAAATATATACTAAATTATAGTTCTTATGCACGTGTAATCTGGATGTTAGGTGTTGTTTTAACGTCAGCAAGGACTTTATAAAATTATGGTCCTTACAAAACCATTTTCTTCAATCGTCAATACTAACAATATGGTTATTCAACGATGAAATAAGAATATTAATTTTATAAAATACTATTTGATAAATTATTTGTCCATCCGGTGGTTGAGAGGTTAGCGTGCGTGCTTTAAAAAAATCCAAAAATGTAATACTGGATACCCATTGGGTTGATCAATTGTCTGACAACCAACTCCCGTGAAAAATAATCTGTCTTATCTTCACATTGGAAAGATCCATATAATCCATTTTCGGAGCGGAAATCTTCATATGGTATAGATCCATAAGATCCGCTTTTGAAGTGGATATGATAAAAAAAATTTAAATATTGATGTTTAATGTTATGATAGTATTAATTAGGTGTAAGTAATAGATTTTTTCTATTATTTTTATGCATACATAATGATATATGTATACATTTTTAAAGATGACCACAAAAGATAGCTTTGTATATATGTTTGAATTTAGTATTATTTTCATTTACCAACTGAAATCTGAATACTAGATACCTCGATAACAAGCAATATGCGACGGCATACACAATTGGGGAAAAATACTGCAAGAGCACATACAGGTAGAAACCTATTACAATTTAAATAAAAACAAGATAATTAACTATCATGTCATGTCACGTCAATCCTTGATAGAGAGACATTCAATTGAAAAAACACATATGTTTTATACGCTTACTCATCAATAGATGTTTTTATTGAGAGACATGAAGTTGCTCAGACATCTTCAACTATCGGAAATAGTAAAATAACTATTTTTTTTATATACACAATCGGTCTATAAAGATGCGCAATGCATAGAAACAGTAGGTAAGGAAATAGTCCTTTACAATGAATCTATTGAAAGGATGTAAGCTACAAATATAGAATTATCGTCTAAATTTAGCTTTTCAGCTGGAAAAAAAAATAGCCTCTAAAATTTACAACCAGGAAAAAGCACTTCCACCTGGTTTTTCTAAAATAAATTTTGATTTGAAAAAGATTAGATAAATAAAACATCACTCGTTTTCGTGCAATTTAATATTGTGTCTATTTTATGTTTTGACTTTGGCCCAAAATCATTAAATTTACGTTTTTTGTGCCACTTGTAACAATTGTTTTGTGTGGGTTACGTCTTTTCCTTTCCACAGTCGAATAGAAATTATCAAGCATATTTTTTTTCGGAAGTCTTGTTTTTTATTGTGTATTCTGTGTTAAATAATATACAGGTCCGACGTTGAGGTAAGTGCGGCCCGTTGACGACCAGTGGCGGTCGGATGTAATTCAATTATGGGCGGCCGCCTTTAACTTGCCGCGTCATTAAGAGCTGTTCAAACATCGCAAAGAGTTCGCACTTTTGAACCATCTTGTACACACCTACTCACTCTTTCGATGATGTTTTACCAAACCTTTTAAACTAAAGGTGCTTGGATTTTCAACATACTGTACTATTATATTAATTCTCATTAATACAATAATATAATATCAAATGATATCAGCACAAGTTTAGTATAAGGCTTAAATTATATTTAAAGATTAAATATAAATTATAACATCAGTATTTATTGCATCATATAATCGAAAGCAATTTCAGTAAAAGTACAACATTTTTTAGAACTTGTAATCATCAAGATGAACATAGATTATTAAAAAATTTCTAGGATTTCCTAAAAATTTAAGCGCTTCTATCCTAGTTATTTGCTTTTCTATTGTAATTCATAATCCATAGATAGTATGATCTGCAAGCCAGCTAACTCTACCCATAGTAAAAAAAACCGATTTTGATGCCATTTTATTCAGCTTTAATTTTTTTATCGTACACATAACGCAAAAAATACGCAAAATCACTCGCACACGTCAGCCAACTCCATGCAATAACATGCAAATTCACCAAAGTTTTTTCTTGCTCCTGAATATTTGACACAGATGGAGTTGACTGGTTTGCTGATTAAGAGTTTGATATACTATATATACATACAAAGGACCTTTATGGCTAATATGTCTCGCAATGTATAGTATTTAAAAAGTTTTCAACGAGCAAACGGCTTATATATCTTAAGCCCTGTAAAAAGAATAACTAATATCCGATGTGCTAAGTATAACCAATTGTTCATCGTTGATAAAAAATATTTTATGTATAATTATATAAATAATTTAATAAAACCATGAAAATTATTACAAAATAGTTTTCAAAAATAGTATTATATAAAATATATAAGTTAGTTTAATGCATTTGAGTGATGAAAGTAATTACAATTATTTGATACGCACTTACAATGTGACCTAGCCATGATATGATTGGTAAAGATTGTTAGTATCTGATATTTTTTGTTTCTACAATTCGTGTTTATATTAAAAAAGTACACTTTTTGGTCCTGTCATATTGTTTAAAGGACACGCACAAGTGAATTTGTTCATTGCTAGTATGCTTCTGCCAGATTGGATAATGTTGTGAGCTGCGTTAACAAAGCTAAAAAATGTTCTCAGAGGCTAGATACATGTATATCGGAAATTATTTTTTTATTTAAATTATGTCATATTTATTGATGAGGTTTTTGATACAGGACAATATGGTCGGAGTATCTGTAGGTATAAGTCCACTAATCTTAAAATCAATATATTTTATAATCGAGGTGATAGTTGCAGTAAAACTTAAAACTGTATAATGTAAATATATGATTCATTGTATATTGTAAAGCCGTTGTATGGACAAATTTGCCGGTTTGAAATTATGAATGAAAGCTAATGCAATTATATCACCTAAGCGTATCGGTTTACTTTTAAAACTAACAAGCTTTCTCCGAAAAGAGGGCTTTTAAATGCCGACACAAATACATAATTGAATTTTCCGATGATAATTCGGTTACGTGCCGCAAAGTGCCCGCTCACAATAAATTCAAACCAAACGTTTACACTGCGCAGACTTGCTTGCACATTATTTCTACTTCATACTACCACCGAGTTAAAGTAAAAAGTAAACAGTTTAATAAAGGCGTTTCTCAAATTTGATAAACTTGCTCAGACAACTTTTTACATGAGATTCTAAAAGTTACTAATAATAAACAATTTAAGCAATAATATACCTTTTCTACAAAATTTACTAACACGAATAAGTAGAAAATTAGCTCAAAACATCTATTAAGGTGATAAACACAACGTTAATCATTAAATAATTAATATTTTCGACTGATAGTGGTTGATGGAAATTGATTTTAAATTCTAAATTATTTAAAACTGGTAAACTTCC
>JAGVSQ010004538.1:0-19222 GCA_022683975.1 Rhyacophila evoluta | reverse complement strand
ATATAATTTTTTTTTTAATTTTTATTGAGACTTAAGTTTCAACTGCCTATTTCAATGAAAGTTTTGTTATAGTATCCCCATATTGCTTCATATGTGCAACTTTATAATTAATAAGCTAGCCAACTGTTTTTCTACAAAATATAAAATAGAAAATTATACACGTTTTATTGAATAGCATTGATTTTAAATAAAACCCGTATGTTCAATATGTTTTTTTAATTTTCCTTTATTTTCAATAGAACAATTTTCACCAAGAGAAAACCACGAATGATTGAAAATTTTAAATTGCACAGTATGTTTGGCGGTGAACGGAATATTACCTGTTCAAAATGTATAGCTTTTAAAATACACTACCGATGAAGCATGACGGTTGAAGGGATATCGACTATGGATAACCATAAAGAGTAGTGTGCATTAATACACGAATGATTGTAGTTTCTATTTTGATTGTGGCTAGCGATTTCAATAACAGTTTAATACCAAATATTTGCCTTATACATACTACCCTCATAAGCAAAAACGGAATTAATGGAAAAAGTTTGTTACATTTTTCAATGCCGCTTGGTATATCTTTAATTCATAGACAAAAAAGCAGTAAATCAACATTCCTAAACAAAAACACATTAAATGTGTTTTTATTTACGAATCATATTTATTCTATTCTTACTTCGAGAAACTTAAAGAACACATTAAAATGATTTATATATTATACTAAAATTAATAACTATCTTTTTATTTTCTTATAAATTTGTGTTAGTATGTTGCCTAATACATATATTGATTTATGACATTTCGCCATTAGCTGCACTTTTGCTTATAGGAAAGGACAGCATAGACCAGACATTTCCAATTTTTACCCCACAAAGAGGACTATATTTCTGAAATCGTTGGTTGATAATAATATGTATAATATAATCAAACTAGATTCTTAATATGTTCATATTATTTAAATACTTACAATCGTTAATACTGCTATCCTTTTGCAGGATAATCTTTTTTCAGAAGTGTTATCCAATATCCTTCCCTGAGATCAGAAAAAACACATCATCATTCTTTTGTTCTTTTTTTACCATTCTTCTATTGTTCTCTTTAGTCCTTTCATGATTTTCATGAATAATAAAAAAATTCTCTTAGGTTTTCTTTTATCTTATACAATTGGTTTTTTGCAATTTATGACATAGTTTTTTTTTTAATTATACGCACGTCTCACTATTTTTATCAGTGTCTTTTCCTGCTTCGTAAGTGTTTACGTTAATCCTTCTATAATCCTAAAAAAGGTACACACTATAATCAAACATCTGACATACAGGACCGTGCTATGAGGCAAAGAACGCGATCGCATCAGGCGGCATCACGTAAGGGGCGGCAAAAGTAGCGAAAGCAATACAAATTCTGCTGACTTACGAACAATGTGAGAGCGCCGTCATCGAAAATGCGAATATGTATAGAAAATTGTATTTAGCGCTAGACCTTAAGTAAAAAAAAAAAAAAAAAAACAGATGAACGTGATGCCGGGGCACGAGAGAGGTGGCATTTTAAATACTTGCATCATACTTAGAAAAGTTCCTACATACTATATACATTTTGTAAAATAAATTTAAAAATCTATAATTTACTCACAGTACCATTTAGAATATACACTTGATGAAGGATAATACATCTAAAAAATACGAACCACCATATGTTTAAATTTTGCTAGTATTAACATAAAAACCAAACTAACACCTGAAAAATCAACAGCTTATTTAGTAAGCAAGTTGGCTATTTTTATTGTAGTAGTTTAACAATGATTTTTTTATCATGTCCGCTCGGAAAGTGGAGTATATATATCATCCCCATATGAAGATAAATTTTGGCATATTCTTTGTCACAAAAATTGGGTGTCAAAAATTTCTTAACCTAATGGGTATTCAGTCTTACATTTTGGGATTTAAAAGACCAAGAGATGTGGGATTTGAATCTGAGTTCCCCGGATGTAAAGTGTACACGCTAATCTTATGGTGACCGGAGAGACAATGAAAAAATATTTCAATTTTAACAAAAAACGATTTTATAAATAATATCTTAAGATTTATAAAACAGATACTTATCACTTATATTAAATATAAAAAAACGATAAACATATTACACTTCCAGCAGTACATTGGTGTCCAAGTTTTCCATTGTTCAGAAGATCAAAAAAAACATTTTTGATTCAAGTTATTATCCCTGCATATCCGCTCCTTATGCGGAGCATATGGCCAACACCGCGTGACGCCTGCAAGATTCTCTGTCACCCGCTAGCTGTCTTACAACCTTCCAGGTCATACCGGCACCCTTTAGTTTCTCTGAGTACATCCTATGGATAGTACCTAACGATCTTTCAGGTCGCCGGAATCTCACCAGTCGGAAGAAGAGACAAGAAGGAACCAGGTGCACTCCGGAGGCACCAAGTACAAGCCGGAGCTAGTTCCAGCGCCGCTGCATAACTTTTAGTGTGACAGGGGGTTGTCCCGTCCGCTCCTTTATCACCGAGTTCACCCTCAGTATCCAACACAAGCATCTTTCATTGCACTTGATTTAATATGCAATAGTTTTACAGGGTTCATGTTTTTATTATGGTAGAAAAAGAGGTCTTTAAAGATTCAAAAATGACGTAGTCATATAATCATAGTTACTGGAGTATTTTTCTATAGATTTTACTGAATACAATAAAAAGAATATTGAACTTTAATTTAAATATAGCTAAATACACTTTTTTAAATATTTTGGTGCCTAGGGCATAGGAAAAATGTAATTTAACCGCATGCATGAGTCAAAACAGCCAAATTCACACTTATCACTTCAAAATTTTTGAAATAATAATATCTTGAATATGTCATACATTATTAAAACAAGTGGATTCAAAAGCATATTGGTGTCATAATTATTGGTATCGATTGGTACTACAAACTAATGGTATCGTGAAAGTCATTGCTAAAAATATTTCGCTGTAATATTAATAAATATCAGTGGATATGCCACTGACTCGTATATTATAGAAACTTATAACCTACATTTTCGATATGAGAGCATAAAATGCAGCAGACTACAGACTGTAAAGAACGTAATATTAATTTGTTTAAGCTAGCACTCAACAGGCATATTCAACGAAAGCTCTTTAAATAATATAAATTAATAAAAATAAAATTAATAGTATAGAATAAACCTTCAAAAATCGATTCTAAAATAGCTCTTAATTGTATTATTCATAACATCGTCAAACTAAAATTTATAACTTATTATTATTAATAATTTAAAAAGCTCAATTTGTTTATTAAATGTTTAGTGTTTCTCAAAATTATTTAGATTACACTGAAATATTTAATTTTTTTATTTATTTACAAAAGTATAGAGAGAAGTTCCATATGTATTGTTTTATTTTAAGAACATAATATGCCTTCCAACGAATTTCGATTATAAAAAGAGATATATGGTCAATTTCTTGCTGTTCATAAAATCATTTTGAAGTTTCATAGTGATGTTGTAATTAAAAAGTAGTTGTGTTTTGTTTTAACTATCTTAAAACATAATATTGATGAGTGTTATTTATGATATACTATTACAATTGCGGTGCATACATGATAATAATGTCTGAGATACAATGTTACAATCAAACAAAAACATTAAATTTTAATCATTTGATTTTAGTTTTTTAGAGATTGTTGTATTTAGTAGAGATTGGTGAATATTTATAAAGTTAAAAAAACATCATGCATCTAGTAATTGCTAGAGAATACTTAAATATATTAAAAGGCAATTTAAACTTTGCAGTGGAAATACATTCGAGCTTTTTATACATTCATATAATTCAAATTGAAAGGCTAAAAACTAAAAACTTTTTTATAAATCTCCTTGAAACTTCTGGTAAACTTTAACTTACCCATTCATGAATTTTAAGAATCCTGATGACTGTAAAACTCTAGTCACTTCACGTATAGAAATTATATCTCTGTCAATGAACTAATAATTATATTCTAAATTATTTAAAATGAATTTCCATCAATCAGTCAAAAATATTAATAAATAATTATATAATTTATATATATATATATCAGACATTATTTTATTCACCTCTATTATACAAATGAATGCCGAAGCATAACTATTGAATTAGACGAGTCTAATTATGATAATTGTTTAGGGTGAAATATTTTTATAAGTAACGAAATTTTCCAGTATAAAGTATATATATTGTTGTCTCGAACAAGCGTTCATAAAATATGTAATAATATTTTTCTTATATTCAGTATAACGAAACAAAAGCGGCGGTCCTACGAGTTTCTTTATAACGGAATTATATTAAATATTTATATTGATCAAATAAAATAATTTATCTAGCACTAGCATATGCAAATAAAACAATATTACGGTTCGAATTAGATACTAAATATTTTATTTCTATTTTGATTAAATATTCAATTCATAAACGTTTTCCTCTAAATATCATATTTACGGCACACATAATTAAAGTGACTAAGTGATAAAATCTTTCACGTCTTTTTTACGACTTGTGAATGAAATTATTGATCGAACCTGCCTATAAGTATGATATTATAATTTATCATATGGGCTGCATGCATCAGAATTTAGCTCATTCACCAAAGTGCTTTATATCCTATGTTTTCAAATTATATTTTCCACTGACTAGAGCTAACCATGTACTACATACACGCGAAATATACTACATCTTGAGACCATGATTTACAAAAATTGTGAGAAAAAGATTTTTATATGCAGTAGGATCTCGATTATCTGAAATAAGCGGGGATTGAAATGGTTTGGATGGCAGAAAACCCGGATAATCGACACGGGGTAAAATTTCAAAATAAAATGTGTAGTATAAATACTTTTTATCGATCATGATTATAGGTTTACAAAATACGTTTAAATACATACGATTACATACATACAGGCCATTATTATTTTGTGTGAAATTCATGACTGTATTGATTTTTGCTCAAAGATGGCTATCCTTTTCGAAGGTGCCAAATCACGTATACTTTTAAGAAATATAAATTCCGTTGAGTCACATTGTTCATGTATTACAAAACGCTTCATAGCGTTATAACGTTTCAGAATGTATAATACTAATAATCTTCATTGTGACCCATTTCTACGTCGTCTTGGTCTTGTTCCAGGACTCAAGTCTAGGAGTTAAATACTGCCTCAATTATTTCCTCGTCATTCAAAATTTTGAATCTTTCGCATCGCAATTTAACCAATTTGTTAATTTAAACTCGTTTCATCAGCACTTTTATTATTACGTAAAATACGTCATAAAATACCTCTCTTCAAAGCATCCATAATAGATTTTTTTCGGTGAAATGAGTAAAATTAAAGATTCGGACAGTCGGAAATTTGGATAATCGAGGTTCGGATAATAAAGGTTCTACTGCATTTATCCTCCTACTGGAAGATTTTAATTTTCGAGTTAAATATTAATTGATGCTAAATAAATACAGTTCGTAGTATTATTAATATTTCTTCTACTGTAGTGTTTTACAAAAATATTGATAAAAAAATCATCTTAACACTACATTATTTTTAAACACAATACCGTTCCTTCATTATTGTTTTTAGCGTTTCTTACTGCTCTCATTTTTTACACGGTTTTGAAATAGCACGGTGTTACATCCCCCATTTTTTTTTGTTTAAATCCAGTAAACCCGAAAACTTGAAGAGAAATACTATGCATGCTACGATATCTCAAGTGATGAAAGCGATGTCCTATCAAATGTGCGCAAACGGGTTCGTTTATCGTCAGATAGTGAATAATCTTTGTCACGATTTGTTAAATACAATTTAAAAACAATAACAAAAATAATGAATATATTTTTTTTATATCCATTGATTTTT
This sequence comes from Rhyacophila evoluta, assembly GCA_022683975.1. Taxonomy (NCBI): domain Eukaryota; kingdom Metazoa; phylum Arthropoda; class Insecta; order Trichoptera; family Rhyacophilidae; genus Rhyacophila; species Rhyacophila evoluta. The sequence continues at coordinate 13,345 of JAGVSQ010004538.1, read as the reverse complement.
TTACAAAGAAATCTATTCACTATTTTTTTTTTATTAGTATACTTTTTTAAGCGGTATTGCGTAGAACGTATCCACCGTGTAAAAAAAGTTTCCGGTGTATTATATTATATTTCAATCGTATTTGATGGTGTACTAAACCAATTTATGGTGAAAAATATTTGTTTTATTTGTGAATGAAAATTCTGAAAATTTCTCTAGCTGAAGAATAAAATATATTGAAGGTAGTAATTATCATAAAACTTAATATGCATTTTTAAAATGTTTTTTAATATTCAATTTAATAATCCAAGCAAAGCTTAGTCACCCTATGTCATAATATAATATGTAATATAAACGATCGTAAATATAATATTATACATTTACTTTTACAGTGCAGGATGAGATTACTTTAGAATTTTATAATTTATACAATTGTATAGTTTGGAATTGAGCATCAATGTCTTCGTAGATTCCTATAATACATTATGTAACAGTCATTTAATTATTAATTATTCACATTTATAATCGATAAGGATATGTTTCGCGAAGTTTGAGAACGAAACATAATTTAAATAATGAAAAAAATATATCATAATTAAAAATATTGGAAATTTTTAGTTAAAATTACCGACTGTATAGTTGTATTGCAGCGTTTTTTTGTGTTGAAAATAATGAAAAAAATGTCTCGTTATAACCCTTAATTTATTTCCTAGTTATTATGTGTGGCTGTGCCATTTAAAACCTGATGGAAACAAGAGAGAGCTTTTTTATTACTTTTTGTTTAATTTAGTTAATCCAGCTACCTTGCATGCACATAATAACTAGGAACTTTTAACTTCATATTTGTTTAAAAATTTAAACACTTGCATACATGAAGCAATATGTGGAGACTGTAACAAAACTTTCATTCAAAGAGGTAGTTTAAACTTACGTCAGAATAAAATAATTAATAGGTCCAATCTTTTGAAGTGTTATATTTTAAGTAAAAATTAAATATAGTTGAATGGAACCTATTTACTATTTTTTATGAGGATTTTATCTTTTTTGTACGGTCTTCTTTAAGACGTATCGACCGTGTAAAATGAGAATCAGCTGTATTCATTTTTTAAATTAATTCAATAAATTTGGTAATTAATGTTTTTAGTTGTCTCTGTGTTCAGTTCTTTATGGATGCATTTGTCGTGGGAGCAATTCTTTGTTTCCAGGCCGGATTATTTTGTTTTATATCAAAGGTATTCAAGAAATTCTTGATTGTTTTCTTTCCATTTTACGATACATAGTAGAGAATTCGATTAACAAAATTCCAAAACATTTAAATTGTAGCATTTTTATTGCAATTTCCAATGATAAATTCGGATATTTTTAAAATCGCGTACATAACTTATATCATAATAATACTTCCAGTTGCACAGCGATGGCGCTGTAGTCGCGATTTCTTCATATAACATAGCGACAATTACTTTTAGAACGGCGGAATTATTACACATTAATGGTTTATTTTATTGGAAAACTTCTTTTCAGCGTTTATTGGATCGCCATTGCCATATACAGCGTGCTTTTTCTCGTAACCACCTTAATAATATTTATAATAGAAAAACAATGACCAAATAAAAATCTACATTTTTTCCAACTGGTTGTTAATTTTAATACTCGGAACGTAAATGTCAGATTTTCAAAATTGGAACATTCACAAGATTGTATTTATTTACTTTACCAGACATTACGAAAATTTCTTAATTATGTTTATTTTTTCTAAATTAATTTATATAAATATTGTGATCAATATATATTTTATTTATATATATATATTTCCAATATCGATTGGTGAACTTTTCTGTCCCATCTTTAAGTAGATATCGAACAAATAATGAGTACAAATGTGGGTAGAAAAATCATTTTTCATTTACAAAATCTTTTTTACTTTCTTTCATTTTATTGAGAAGGATATTTTAAGAATACTCAGAAACGAATTTTAACTCTACATTTTAGGTCGTAATCTCTTTGATCGACATTTAGCCAACCCTGTATGTCGAACGAGAATGAAATCAGACCTCCTGGGTCGTCAACGAATCGATAAAATTAGCTGTTACAATGTAACAAAATACGGTTACGTGATAAATTATTTACAGCCTCTCACACCATGTATAATGTAATCCGATAAAAAGGAATTTGCGAACAGGCAAGAGCTTTTGTAAAAGTTTTAATCTCTTATTGCGGCGCCGTCTCAGCCGCCGCAAATGATTACTTCGCTATTATTTTAATTGATACTTCTGAGAGCTTAAAGCACTAGAACTAGATTGATATTACGAAGCTTTACGTTCTACGAAATTTAATACGCATTGATTTTTTAAGTACCAATATATATCCCTTACCTTCGCTATCTATGTTGAATTAACCCTCATCGCTAATTTTCGCAATCTTCTTTCCGTTGAGATAGCGAAGGGTTAAATTTTAATACGAAAATTTATCGCTACGATCATTACCTACTCCGATCCAACGTTTTTTATTTAACCTTTCTGAGCCGTAATCCAATTAAGAGTAATGGTTTTGGTTTCACAACCCAGAACGGTAATTATCCATAAAATAACACCTACAAATAAAAAATAATTTTATTATAACCTTACGAACTTCAGTATTAAATAATATAAATGTGAATATTGGCTCTGATAAGTTTTGAGAGTTCAGTAAATCTTGGTGTGTATTATATTGTTTTAAGAATAATTTTATCTTGAGAATATGACATCTTCGTGGCCATTAAATATGCCGAGCGACCCGATTTTGTATTAAGAAACACGTCAGTCATTTCTAAAAGTACTTTCAACTTTATAAATGGATCCGTTTCCAAAATTAGGTTTAAAATTTGGTCTTCAATTGAATGTATATATATTTCGACTGTAGAAAGGAAAAAGGACGTAAATCACAGAAAAAACATTTATAGAAGACACAGAAACGTCTATTTATAATGTTGGGCCAAAGTCAAAATAAATAGATGCAACCTTCAGGCGCACAAACACTAAAACTGGTATTTTATTTACTCAATCTGACATTTGTTTAATAACTCATTCAAGAAACACTTATTAAATTGATGCGATGAAGGTCCTTTTTTCTTGTCACAAAATTGACAGGCCATCCTTTTTTCAAACTACAAACTGCTAAATTTAGATACTAATTTGAAATTTTCAGCTTACCTCGTTTTGATAAAACGTGTTATGTTGTGTACATGGTGATTATCGAAACAAAGCTATTTTGAAAAAAAACTCAGGCCTACATCCTTTTTCCTTTCACATCTCATTTATGAATACAAAAAAAGATCGACAAAGTCAGTATCAAAATTCCCTTGGATAGTAATCTCGTTCAGAAATAATGACCTTGTCCAAAACTCTAATTTATCCAATTGTTTCCTAGAACTTCTCAAAACTGGTTAGTAGTCATTAGAATCTTTACACCATAAATACACATTCATTTACCATCATATTCCCAGACTTATAATATGGTTCTTTCGTAAAGATAATGGTAAATTAAATCTCGTACAAAGTATGCATTATAATTATGCTTAATTGTGTTATTTAAGCTTTCCGTTTTAAATGTAAAGCATATTAATTTCCACGATGTGTCAACTTATCTCATCAGATTGCTCTTCACAGTGATTGTCAACCAACAGTCACATATAGATGCACATAAAAGATGAGACTAGCATCCCACAATGCACCACAAAAGCATGATTATAAAGAATTCTATAGGCTCATAGACAGAACTCCGACACAGAACCACTATGATCAATGATGAACTGCAGTAGGAAGGGCCTCTATTATACGAATTTTCAATTATCCAGATTTTTATGATTACCCATGTGACCGCTATTATGCTACATTAAACTAACATTAAAAGATTGACTGGATATTATTGATGCTTTGACAGGAGGTTTTTCTGTATCTGTTTCATCTAATAAATATGGCTGATGAAGAACAATGGAAATGCTGTACAGCGGTTTAATGTCCGAGGATGCTAGTTCAGAGTTTAATGTTAACATTACGAAATAAAGAAGTCGAAAAGTTTAAATTAAATTTTGATGGGTTTATATGTTTAAAATATTTACAACATTATTATGTAATAGGTTTTAATTTGTTCTTGTCTTGACCATGTGGATTTTCTTCTATCCGGATCATCTCAATCCCCGTTTAGTCTGCATAATCGTATTTCTACTGTGTGATTATTTGAGAAAATACTTTTTAGAATGCCATGATTTAAATCATTTAAAGAAAAATTATCATTATACTTTTAGTTCCTCTAGTATCACCAGTACATGTCCTGGTTCAATTGTCAATAATTTATATTTACTTGTTTGAAGTCCCGAAAGTAATTTCACTATCACTCTTGCTACTTCTTTTTTTGTAACATTGTGATTAGGATAGATGGAAAGTAAATAGTACAGTTTAATACAAAATATTTTTTATTTTATGAAAGAGCACCTTCATATGCATTTACAATACTGATGAACACAATACATTTTTCCTTTACCATATGGAGGACACTTGTATTCGATTGAAAATGCAATGCAATAATATCTTCAGAGAAAAATTACATATATCATATTTTTATCATACTTTTTATTTTACACAAAATGAAATATCATTTCGTTGTCTAGCGTTTCTTTCCACGACTTTTGCCTTTAAACTTTCCTTTTCCCTTACTTCCTTTTGCGTTAGATTTTTTCGCCTTCATCTTCTGCTTTTTCAATCGCTCTTTCAGGATCTGTTGGTTGGTCTTCAACTCGCCATTGGACTTGCTTGCCTTCTTCTGCGCTATTCTCTCATTGTGTTTTATCCACTGCGGTCGGAACTCAGATACTGCAAAAGAATAAGTAATATTTAGTAGAAATAATAAGCAACTAGCTCTAGATCAGTAATATTTATTACGGTTTAACACAATGTCCTATTTTTTTTTACGGAATCAGTTTGACCAAACTTTATTGTTTTGAAAAGAAAGATTATTGGATATATCTGTTTATTGATATCAAACCTTGTTAAATTCAAAAAAATTAAGTTGAAATACATTTTATATATGTTTAATAGAGTAAGGAAAAAGGAGGTAAATGAGTTGAATTGGAAAATTTTGTCGATTGATTGATGTAATTGAGTGGTATTAGTAATTTATCTTAAATCCAGTGACACAGTGAAATTTCAAAAAATTAGAACTGGATGTCCAATGGATTGAGCCCAATTGGCTGACAACCAATTAACTAATCGCGAACACAAATCTGTGTTAGTAGATAAATCTTTTTCTATGTACTTTATTTTTGACATAGAAATCTTCACAGTATGCAAAATTTATTTACTTGAAAATTCACTTGTGTATATTCAATATATTAATTATGAGTTCAACAAAATCCTATTATATCCTGAAATATATAATATATATAAATAAAATATATTAAATCCTATATAAGTTGAATTGTTTACCTGGTCTATGTTGTTGAACAGATTGTGAACCACCATCATCGTCATCGTCATCACCTCCCTGTTCTTCTTCTATCTGATGATTCTTTTCCTTCCAAGCCTCATAGCGACCACTGCGGTATGATGCAGGGATGCGACCTCCTGACTCCGTTCGGATCATTTTGCCTTTACCATTGTCCTAAAAGCGGGGAAGATTCAAATAAATTGGATTAATTACTTTGCATTATACTATAATGGATATTAAAATAACTGTTAACCATATCAAGTGTTCATAAATGGTTTGTAAAAATAAGCACCTGGTCCAGGTTCATATTTTAGACTATTCATAAAATTCGCTGGATTTTCTTGAAAACTTTACTCAGTCAATAGTATAGTTTATTATATTTTTCAACTATTTCTGGTAATTCAGTACACTACGCATAATTAAATTTTGTTTTATGTAAAAGACACTATGAATGCAGTCTGCAAAATGTAGAAATTAATAATAAATACTAACAGGGTCAACATGAACCATCTTTTTCCTTTTTCGATCCCATTTCATGTTCTGATGTCCTTTTCTCAAATCTTCATGGGTATCAGGTGCTAATTCCAATTGGGCTTTTTGTGCTTCAGATCCAAAGTGGACAGCCAATCTAAAGAATTAAAATATATTATTATTTACACAATTTTATAATGTAAAATACAGTTCAGAGGCAGAAGGTTGACATACTCAAAGACTTAATAATTACACAGAATAAATTAATAATAGAAGATAAAATGTCACCCAATAGAGTACAATATGAGACCCTTACACTATATTTTCACAATATGTGAAATACAACATCATAGAAAAACAATATGCATACCCCATTTCGGTATGACTATCGCTTGCTTGATGAGGAATGTAGTTGGGGTCTCTAACGACTTCCTTGGTCCGTTTCCGCTTCTTAGAGTATATTTTATTTTCATCAAACTTTGTATGGCCTCCAATAATTGTTGGAAAAGCTTTGGCAAGGGCCTCTTCATTATTTTCTTCACTTTTACTAGTCTGTAACAGTCAAATAAATAAAATCAGTGTCACATATATTAATAATCATATTATATTATTGAAATACATAAAAAAAATCTGCAAAAAATTTGATTTTATATGCATGAAGTGACATAAATATTTGCAATAGAAAAATATATTTATCTGAAGAAAAATATACCTTTATGCCAGAAGGGAGGATGCCACCATTGAGTTCTGATTTCACAATTAGCTTTATTTTATCTTTATGCCACAATCGTTTAGCTTTCATAGCAATGTAATTTGGGGCATCATTTCTAGCTCCCAGCTCTAAAATATTCTGAAATTCAACAAAAAATTACATCATTAGATTAAAAATATTTATATACAAGTAGATTGGAGAAGAGATAGTAGTGTTTGAATTGACATTGTGTATTATAATTTATGATATGAAGTAATCATAGGTTATTGTTCCATTACTCGATGATGACCTATCACCACAATTCTTCAGCTACTAAGTCTTCAGCCGTCTTCATGTTTATCTATTGTGCTATTTTATTTTATCTACTTGTCTGGCTTTAAGCTAGTAATTCTGTTATACAAATTCCTTGATTGCTTTTATCTTTAAAATGAGCAATGCAATCCATAATAGTACCTAGATTTTGTTAGCATACTCTCTTGTACTAAATACTCTGGTCTAGCATGAAACAACAATGCTATTTGCTGTATATTTTCTATGGTGTAGGCTGATAATAAATTGATATCGCTTCAATTGCATACATACTGTGGATTTATAAGATATCTGTCTGTTTTATTTATATAGTTATTAATATTATTTATATATAAAAAAAATCTTACTCCTTTTGGTCTATAGTTTTTCATCTGTGAAAGAAAATCTTCAGTAGAGACTTGGTTTTCATTTTTGGCATCCTTCTTATTAACGAAGAATGGATGAATTTTGACAGGTGGTTTCAGAAGTTTGGCACGTTTATTTGATTCACTTGAGGCATTTTCTCTACAACGTAAATATTGACCCCAGGCATTTCGACACACGCGCTGCATATCGGTCTACAAATAAGCATTATTGTACAGTTAGTCTATTGTAATAGGAAAAAAAAACAATATAGTTTTTCTTTGATTATTAATAATTAATTAATGATAATAAATATTGACATGTCTAGAACTTACAATATCCGAAGAATCTTGCTGCCAACTGATAACATCGGCTTGCCTCATATCTAGCTGATCAGTTGGCAGGGCACCCCAAACCAGTGTTGGACAGTCGTCAACAGAGGCAGCTTTATCCAAGCAGTCAGAGGCGATAGGATTCGAACCGAGAAACAGATGGAGGTCTAGCAAGTGGGCAATGTCTTCAGGAGAGACAATGGAAATTGCTCGACCTGATCGACCAGCACGAGCACTTCTTCCTATAAGATTAATGTAGAGATTATATTTAATAAGTCAATTGGTTCAATCAGCTGAATAAGATTGATCTATTTTTTTAAATTCAATGCACTTGAATTATAGCCAAGTGAATACGGTGATTAGCCACTAATTTTCGCATGATTTTAATATTTCAGATATTCTCTATATTTATTTTATATACTCAATAATAATTATATTTAATCTTCTCTTACCAACTCTATGAACGAATAACTTGGGCTTAGCAGGGAAGTGGTAATTGATAACAGTGTCTAATGCAGGCAGATCGAGACCTCTGGCAGCGACATCTGTCACAAGTAAAACAGAGCACTTGCGAGTGGTAAACTTGGCGGCTGCTATTTTTCTCGCTGATGAATCAAGTCCAGAATAGATACAGGTACTTTCAATCCTTGCACGGTTCAGAATCTACAAAAAAAAAGAAATATTGCACAAAACATTTTTCATAGTTCAAATACTTTTTTATTTCATTTAGCAGTTATAATGATAATATTGTAGTACTATGCTGATAATAATTGCCATTAGAAAATCTTAACTTACCAAATGCAGGTATTCACAGTGATGGCGGGTGGCCACAAATACAATAGCTTGAGCGCCTTTGGTCAAAACACGACTGAGAATAAGAAGCAAGGCGGCCTCGCGTTGTTCGCCTCGGCAGTAAATGTAACCCAACCACAATTCTGGGGGCAACTTCCATTCCACATCAAGTCTGAAAAGATATTTGTAATTAATTTAGTATGCACTCAAATGATGTTGGCTAATTATTTGGCAATTCAATTAAATGTATCGATTTGAAATACCTGTATAAAAACGTTCCTGTAGACGAAGCAAGAAATACTTAACGTAATGAACATATAATATAATGATCACATTTAATAGCTCTATATGAGTAACTATTAGGTCAACCAACCCCTATCTTATAATTTAATAATTCTAACGTAACATTATAGATAGATATTTTGGTGTATTTTTACACCTACATATCGTTAAAAAATAAGGGAGTAGTGATACAAAAAAAATAAGACTGAAAGGTATCAATATTGTCATTTTAACTTACCGCAAGAGAATGGGATCAGACAATCCTGCTCTAGTGAATTCCACAAGAGCTGAAGGCAATGTCGCCGAAAAGAGAACTGTCTGTCGAGAAGTTGGAAGTCGAGCCAATATTTCCCGAAGCTGTTCACCAAACCCGAGCTCAAATAGACGGTCACCTTCATCGAAGATCACCATTTCTAAAATATTATGGACAAAATTAATACTTGAATAAACTGAACAATACTTTATTTCACAAAATCCGTTTATTGCTTGAAAAATATGGTTCTGGTGAGTGTCTACAAAATCATATTATTTTAATAGGCATTTGAGAGACTATGGTCATATATAGCCTACTTAGAAAATAACATACAAGTAATATTAAAGATAAAATATTATTATTTAAATGCAAATTTTTTAAGTAGTCAATCACGGTGTAAGTAATAACAGTTTTTGGCATTAGAAATTTATTTGATATTATAAAATGCTAACATACCAATGCTAGATAGTTGTAGATCCATTTCAACACACAAATGGAGAAACCGTCCTGGTGTTGCTACCAAAATGTCTGGTTTCCCCATGTGCATGGTGCTGAATTGTTGCTCCATGGAATCTCCGCCCAGAACTGCACTCACTTTGAGAGTAGTATATTTACCCAATTCACGGACGAATTTCAGTGTCTAAAAAAATACAACTTTCTTTGGTAAAATCGCCTTGCCAACAGTTTCAAACAGATTATTGTATCAACACATCGTTTATGATAATATGGATCTTTGTATATATATATATCTATACATTCTTGAATAGTTAAAATAGGGGTAACATTACCCCACATGTGGCATCAGTATTCTACTGATGCTACAGAATTAGATTTTTGATTGGATACAAATGTTAACATAACAGATTAATATAGATTAGAAGAAATCAATTGATGGAAATTGTGATTTTCTTGCTGTAATATATTCAAAGCGGGTTATGATTTAATTTTAATTACCAGCCTATTATTTTAACAAAAATTGCAAATAGTTTTTAGAAAATTTTGATGCAAAAATTGGTTTTATTATTGTTTCATACCATACTTGAGACCACAAGTGCACAACACCGTGAATAATTCATCCATAGATACAACATAACCAATTGAATAATATGATCAATTTGTTGTCTTTAGTAATTGACTTATGTTACAATAACTATTGAGTTACGACTTATAATTCTAACCAAACGAATAAGTCGTCATAATATAAAAGGAAAGAAGTAGCTATGTGCGTATAATTTGTATGCAAATTACCTGAAGTGCAAGTTCTCTTGTTGGTGTAAGAATAAGGGCTCGAACTGTTCTGACTGCTGAAGTCTTCCCAGGAGACGAAAGAAGCCTCTCTAACATAGGCAGGACAAAGCAAGCTGTTTTTCCAGAACCTGTTCGGGCCATGGCTACGACATCTCGTCCTTCCAATGTGAGAGGTATACTCTAAAGGAAAATAATGACATGTGTTAGTTAAAGTTACATCTTATGATTGTACTTTAGGAAGTATCATGGATGTACTTTTGAGATTAAATGAATAAAGCATTCTTCTTAACATGTTTTTTTTTGTTACCTGTATATTAACCACTTGTGTGATTTGCCCAAATACAACTCGGCTAGGTATTTTGCTGACACAGTGATTTGCCCGAACTGGACACGGGCACATCGTACATGAAACTTTTTATAGCAATTTGCCCGAATCCAGCTCGAGTCATTCCCCCACCAGTCTAGAGAATGCATCGCGCGCGCTGAGTGACAAGTGTCGTAATTTGATCTTTCGAGAACAATCAGTCACCAGCTACTCTTTTCTTTTTTCTTTGTTTCAGAAATTGAACTGTTTTTCATTTTCTTTCCTAATATTGTTTATTTATGTTTTATACTGATTTATTATATTTCAAAATATGATAAAAAAAAATAATAGTGAAAAAAAAGGGTGGCTTTTTTTGACCCACTTTTTACCAAGAAGTTGACCACAAAAGTGGTTAATATAATATATAATTTGTCTTCCAACTTTTTAAAATTAGTTGAAAAACATCTATATATACTCTCTCTATGTATTCAGCATTATATCAACATGGAACAATATCGTAAACTGCAATTAAATTAGTTCTAAGTTTAGTCCATTGTTTTATAACTGTGAAAAAGCACATGTTTTAAGAAAGAAACAAAACTTATGAAAAAGGGCACATACCTTTCTTTGGATAGGAGTGGGTAATTTGTAGCCTCTATTTTTTATCCCCTTAAGGATGGAGGGATCAAACCCCATGGTTTGAAACCCTCCACCCTTTTTGGCTTTCTTCTTGAAGGTTTCTCCATTCCCAACAACGTCATCATCATTTCCGTAGGCGGCAAACCCTGGCAAATCATCGCTAGCCATAATTGCCACAGAAGTGATGCTAAAACAAAGAACCATGATATAAGAGTTGAAAACAAAATTGACAACTGCATTAAAATAAACATGCTTTCTGCATATAATACTTTATTTTTAAATTAAAAGGGAAAAAATTATAAAATAAGTAATACTGATGTTTTTGGGACAATAAACAACATTCAATAGTTTTAATTAAGAAAAACTTACCTTATTTTAAAATATCTACATAGTAGATCGTGACAATATACACCTGCTAACCTTACTTATCAACGCACATGGAAAAGTTGTCAAATGAAATCAGTGTTGGCACAGGCGAGTTTTTTTGATTTCAAAATACTATTTTATTAAAACGAGGTGAGTATAAGCCACAATTTAAAAATGATTACAATTCTTTTATCGCTCAAAAGAAAACACTATGATACATTGTTCATTAGACTATTTTTTATTCAAATATATTTACAAAATACGAATTATTAATTTTAAGATTTTCATATAAAATAAATATTAATAATTATTACTGTTGTTCAAGATTTTGAATAATACTCAATTTTAGCACCATAAATTATTTATATATTTATGTGATTATTATCGAATAATATTATAAGATCGTTTGAGTATAAATTTTTTGTCAATTTATAATTTATGTAATATTTATGAGTAAATATTATTAAATACATAAAATATTTTTTTGGCTTGCCATCACAAAAATATAGGAATCCTTATTGGTAGACCATCTGTGAAAAGTAAAGTAAACTAATCTAAGTGAGAAATAATTAACTAAATTTCTAAGCCATAGATGTCTTATCACAAATAGTTTTCTCCATTACCTTCTAAGATCACTAAATTCGAATTTGAAATGAAAAATCAATTTCTTTAAAATATTTAATATGAATTCCCGTATTTATGTTTATAATTATAACATTTTATGTATGGGAATATATTTTAAGCCTTTAAAAATATTTTCTAGGTTTAAAAGCGCTTCTTTCATACGGTCTTTAGCCACTGATTTAATAATTTGTCCCATGCACAAATGAAACAGTCGTGACTTCCGTCGAAAATTTATCACCATTCCAATTTTTATCCTCGGATAATTTGAAGTGATACATGTTCTAGCCATTTTGATCTCAAATGTGGGTTGCAAAATTGTATTGGCCTCAAATTGGATTCGAAGTTCATTTTTGCTGGCAGATAATTGTGTAGTATTAAAAATAATCGGTGATCTGACAAACACTACGCTGTATTTTTTTCCTTCTCCAAAAAATTTGTGGTCGGCGTACGACACCTTCGAAATCCAACGAAACCACTGCAGATAAAAAAAACATTCGTTATTCAAAAAAATGTAACTATAATATCTTAAATGGCGGCAAAGACAGAATATGTACGGTTTATCATTATGGACTATGGTGGACTTGTTTTAATAAATTTTAAGAATATACATATCTCTCATTGCTACATAAAACACATACTAATTTGTATTTTTATAATGTAATGTATAGTACATATAGTTTAAAGAAATAAATTAAACATCTACGTATTTATCGTGGTGATTGTGAACTTTACGAAGCTGTGAACATTGTGAGATTTATATTTATGGTTGAATCCTCAGTGAAAAGCCGATACATAATATTATATGCATATAATATTTGCCAAACTTTTATCTAAAACAATTTTTTTTTTAATCTAACAAGATTTTTTTCATACAAAATCTTGCAATATCAAGACATTTTATTTATCATGATAAAAAATATAAACAGATAATATAATCTGTTTCTCGGTAACCTAGAGGTTAGCGTAAGCGCCTAGCAATCCGATAAATGAGAGTAAAGTTCCCGCATATGTCGGATATAAGAAAATCTAAAAATGCAGGGCTGCTAAACCTTTGGGTTAAGCAATTGTCTGATAAACGATTCTCGCAAAAAATAATTTGTCAAGACGTCTACGCATTGCGAAGATACATATGCTCCACTCTGAGAGCGAACATGGTATAACAAGACAAATATAATTACTAAATTCTAAATTATTTAAAACTGGTAAACTTCCAAATGTGAGATCACTGTTAG
>JAGVSQ010004537.1:0-19222 GCA_022683975.1 Rhyacophila evoluta | reverse complement strand
AAAATAAGAAATAAAAAATATAAATATTAACACATCGATACGCACATCTGACGTTTCGTGCATATCATTATTTTGATTCGGTTCATCTCGTTCTTACTCATTATTTTTCCGTCCCCCATTTTTCCATGTGTAAAGCAATATGTCAAATGTGAAAACCCACGATGAGTGTTAATATATTGCGCATTTCATTTGCATTTGTATCATTTATGGGTTGAATGACTATAAAATTATCTAAAAGGAATTTGTATTATATCATTAGCTAAAATAGGTTCAATATGTAGAATTCATATCGTGAAAATTACTCATAGATGTTTATGAAACTCACTAATTCGAGTGTTTATAGAGGGTATTTTCGCATGAAGTCTAAGCACTGAAAAGGATAACAGGGCTTGGTATGAATGCCAACACCCCTGCAAATAACATCCAGGCTTAAAAGCTACAAAACATAAATATTGATTCCATATCTGGCCAAATACCTATATTTCCTGAATCCCTTATTTTCAGTAAAATACGCTATGTAATGTATTTTCCCACCCCGGTGTTCACGGTATTATTGGAAACCCGTGTACGGAATAATAGTTGAGGAAAAACTTATTTTAATGTTACAAGGAAATTACAAACACCTTTTATCAGGGGTAGAATACTAAATTCATTATATTAGTTTTAATAAGATTTACTAAACAAAAAAAATATTAACTTGTCAATTAGCGAGATAACAGCTTCACATTAAATCAACTCCCAGCTATAATACAAGTACTTTAAAACAATTCGTCGAGCTTTGACGATTTCATATCATTTTGTATTAAGCGTGTTGAGAAAATTACAACGGACTACGCATTTGGCCCTCAGCTAGTTGCATCCACATCTATACGTTTTGAGTGAATATCGTTAAAAATCAAATGTTGTATTACTTGTTGAAAGAATTCTTTACAAATGTTCAACAATACATAAATTTAAACAAATTCGTAATGAACTAAAATTATATAATATTATTGGACCACACAATCAACAGAATACAATTTAATCAAAACCACCGAGCCAATTGAATAGATTATCGTTTTAAGCGTATTCTAGTGATAATATCAAAAATAAAATTCTACGTGTTGCTCGAGTCCCACTGGTTGCCCGGCAGTGCTTGAAATGTAATTTATTGTTACCTGTCATACACAAAACATAAACAGGCCACTCGTAACAAATCATTGTAAAACGCGTAAACTAGTGGAACAATATATTTTTCATATTTTTTATGAGCACATCTTGGTTTTTCTTCATTTCTGTGTCAGGGTTCACGTCATATATTTAAAACCAAGACTGTGAAATATGTTTCCCGCTCTACAATAATAGTACAGAACAAAATATCTACTTAAACTTTCTTTATACTTAATTTCTAACATTAAAATATTCTCTTTCCAGTTATTATTTTTTTAAATTTAATTAAAATTTAATTTATCTATACACCGAATAAAAATTTGATTGTTATTTTTGAAGATTATGTGGACATATTGTATATTTAAATTTATAACAAAATTATTTTTATATTTATAATAGTTTTATTATCTGACTTCGCCTGAGATATATACAAACTCATTATGTATTTAAATTAATTGTATTCATGTAGTAGTTACAAATTTATTTCCATATTTGTTTGTATATAATATTGTTAGTCTTTTAACGATCACTAAGTATGACGTAAATAGTGAAAAAATAAAACAGTTGACTTAAAATAATGGCAGTCATATTTATCAATATTTTGGAGGGGTTCTTGTGACAGACAAACACACACATATATTTTCTGTTTATAGTATAGATAAACATTTAAACCAATAAAAATCTATTTTTATATATTATTATGTTTAGTCATCCGACGGGCACTCACATATACATATAAATAAATTATGAAAACTATTTCCGATAAAAAATAACGCAAGTATGATATAAAGTAAGTTTTAAAATTATAGATTAAATAGATTTAAATTTGAGTAGAATTGGGTAAACAAATTATTGATTACTTCGTGGAAAAAAGTGATGTTTCTTTGCATACTATTTCTCCGGTGTCTTATTAAGTATTTTCGATTATAACGAGTTTATTATCAACTCTCGTTATATCCGAGATCGTCATTTTTTTTCTTTTTCTGTGTTATATAGCCTTATCCATACTTGTTTAAAATAATAATGTACTTCACTATTTGGCTTATTAGAAAAACCTATTATAAAGATTTCTTGAGATGTGTAGGTTTTTACAATAAATCTGATACTTACCAAAATAACTGTTTTAAATAGAATTAAGAGCAGTGGGATTGCTTACCTGTAAACAAAAAGAAAATAGAACCATTAGTTACCTTTAATTGATAAATTCATCAATGTGTGCAATCCAATCAATTATATGAAGTTATACTATTAAAGAGATTTTTTAAGGATTCATTTTTCGGCGGGCCTAAATCGGAGTTTTTATAGAGATGGTCATTGTTCTTTAAATAACTTAAAATAATTAATTTTACATCGTTGATGAACGGTTGCATTTCTGTTTCTTCATCTTAGACCGTATAGTTTGGTAAAATTCCCTTACAGCACCCGAATTATATGAACCTGAAAAAAAAATAGAAACTGTGTGTATCGGAGGTTTCAACAGCTCAACGACGGTATATTGAATTAAGCGCGTAAATATCAATGAAAATGTCTTGATAAATCTGACAATACATGAATAATGCTAATGCAATTCGGCTACATCGAGCTTACATGCCAAATATATGTAGGGAGTAATGAACTAATGCTGAGAATTTGATCTCCGATTCGTATTTGCATTGGAAATCATGGGCATTAATTCCGCCAACTAATCTCGCCATCAAATAAACCAACTCCTAAGAACCCCGAGTAGCTGGTGCGATATTGTAATTAAATCAGAGTTGAACACTTCGGGCTATACATATTAACCATACTCAAAACTTTTCACTAAGACCGCCTGGAGCTTTCAATTGCTATGATGATTTCTCGATCAATGTGCGATGCTAATTGATTGAACTGAAAGACATTTAAGACGTATAACGCCACTTCAACATCGACACATAAATAGTCATGTTTGTTAGTAACCATTTGACTGCTAAACAATGATACATCGTCGTTTGCGATATCAATGAGAAATGCTATTAACGATGGTTTTTCGCCTAGCTGTTTTTAAATATTACGCACAGAGATTATGAAAGGTAGTGTGATTAACAATATATCTTCGGTGTACGTTTGATACCGCGGAAGAACCACTTGTCAAAATGTTCAGGAGTATGCGATGCGGCCTTACTTGTTTCTTTAGTGTAGTCACCTCATTCGTGGTATTGACTTTAACAGATTGCGAGCCGTCTATTGGTCAATTAAAATTTTTGAATACAACTTTGGCTGTTTAACGGAAATCTTCACTAATAAGTATTTTGAATTCATTGTTTCATACGCGGTATTGAACTTACAACAACGATATGGCATTTTTTATATCATAAATAGCTATAAATCATTCAATATTTTATTATAATATCGTCGTATTACTGGCATAAGACGTTAAAGTGAAAAAGTGAGTTTTAAAATAATCGAGTTTTAATGTTCGAGTCTCTCTGTTAAATAGATTTTACGACGATTTCTTAAAGTATAATCATTACATCTTAAGAAATTGTCGTAAAATTTATTTAACAGAGAGCCTCAAACATTAAAACTCGATTACTTCAAAACTCACTTTTTCATTTTAACGACTTTTGCCAGTAATACGACGATTATGTTAAAAAAGATCTTGGATCTTATTAATAATACATCATTATCAAACTTATATGGATAAAAATCATTATTATAATCCTACAAGGTCTGCGTCTACTTTAAGTAGTTTTTAATTTCTAGCACTTTTTCTAATAAATTAATTTAGTTTTCTATGAATACACGCAGAAACCCATTAGCACAAGTGTTATTTTACGATGTTAGACCTGTTCTGATGCATTAAGATTATCTGCTTGTTATCTGCAATTTATGTCAACCGAATATCATTCCTATAATATTACTATATCAGGATGTTTTCGTGGAAAATGCGAAATACTGTAGACATAGTCAAGAATCATAAGTTTTCCTACATCTTCTTCAAGCTGACTGAATTTTAGCATCCCAGAAAGCCGACAAATAATATATATAGTGTATGTATTCTTCGGCAATATGATACCAAGATTTTCCTGAAGGGTAGAAGAATGTTGGCTGGTGACATAGTATCTTATAGAAGTCACAAATGGTCCATGTACACCACTTGAATCAAGTGTGGTAGAAGAAAGCAAATAGGCGAACAATTTTTAATATGACTAGAGTCCATTATATTTTATAATAGCTATCACGCTGTAGCTCTATGGAAATGAGTACTCTGAAATACCGGTTATTTAAATATAAAAATTTCCTATATAACATAAGTTGTTTACAACTGTTTCTTCGGGAAGTTTCTTAGACAGGGCAATAAAAAGCGCTATCATTAAATTCCTGGGAAATCCATAAATCGTTGAGTATATGGATTACTCCTCTATTGATACTTTGAGCGGAGTGAAAACTGTTACGAACTTTTCCGCTAATGGAAAATTCTGAAAGCAATGAAGCGTGAAAAACTTGATTCATTCAATTTTACAATTTCCTCGATTGTACTTCCAACTCACGGTGAGAGCGATTGATCCAGTAAAACTTTATGTTGCAAATACAGTTAGTTTGTTTTCGTGACACATAAATCGTTCGGGAAATAGTACTCGGTAATATTACGTTTCCAAAATAGTTGATTAAAAAATAATAGATGCATTAAGTATCGAGCGGTCGGATGATAATAAATAATCTACCAAAATAACAATTAACATCGTAAACGATTATTAAAATAAGTAATTAAAATACTACAATCGACTTTATTTTATTTCCGCGATGTTTTTTTGATGAAAGGTGGTGTTTTTGCTTTTAACTCCCTCAAATATGTTCATGATCTACATTTGCAGCTACTATGATTAAGAAAAAAATATCGCGTGTCAATCAACATAGAGCGATGTGCATTCTCTTTAATTTAATATGTACAAAAAAATTTGTCTAAAAATATGTACCGGAATCTTCCCGGAAGCGTAGTTGGTAGCGTGCGCGCCTAGTTATCCAGAGAATGCGAGTTCAATCCCCCATCTGTCGGAATTTAAAAATTCGGAAAATGCAGGACTGGACGCTTATTGGGTTGAGTAATTGTCTGACAAACAATTCTAGTGTAGATCCATATTGGGAGCGAACATGATAAAAAATTCACTTTTATAGACCAAAGCATTTTCAATTGACATGAATTGCTCAGATTTAGAATGTATTTTAAAAACGTTTAGAGCACTGTACTATAATATCAATTTTGTAATTTTCTAGTAAGAATTAACCATACATATAATTAATCATCTGACTTAATAGATATCATATTGAAATAAGCTCAAATTATTTCTGGTAACATATTTTAACTTAAGAAATAATTTTATTTTAATAGCTAAAATAAAATTTACATTTATTTCGTTTTTCTTTTGTAACTAGTATAACACACATAGAAATCTGACAAAAATACTTAGTCTTGTCATACGGAATGTGAATTCTGTCAGTATTGTGTGAAATAGTACACGTGCATGTTCCAAATTAACATTATTCACAGATAAAATACTCTTAAAAGCACAACAGCAACTTCAACATACATTGTCATCACAATTATCAGCAGGTTTTAATCCGTTACTTGAGGAAAGCCTTTAAATCAGTCTAGCAATTTAATCGATGATGCTTTGCACTACCATACACTTGAACATCTCTATTTAAATATCCATCAAATTTTAGGATACGTCTGTGGTTTTATTGTTTCAATAAAATACAGCTGAACCACTTGGATTTCTCTGATAACTATCAGTATATGTATATGTTTCACCTATAAATTTAATAGTAAACACTTTAATAGTACACTTGTAAACAACCAAACATAGATTGCGTTTGTGATCAGTTTTTTTAAAAGGATTTCCAAAATTATGTTGTTCTATATATAAAAATTGATTCTTGCAGATGGTGCAACCTACATTTAAGAATAAATTCGACAATAGCAACTCAGCGAATTGAGTTTTAAAGTCATTCTAAATTTAATACATTTCCTTTGTCACGGTTTTAATATTTACATTTAATTTAAATTGTAAAATTTACATTTTCCTTGAGCTTTTTTTGTCGTTTCACGAAATAGGCTAGGGAATTTTTTACAAAGGCCAATATTTCATGACATTTTCAGTAGAAAAATAAACAATATTATCATAACGAATATTTTTTGCGGGTCGCCTGCGCACCGGGAATCATCCAGGTGTCCCGCGAGACCGATCCGCCCCTGGATATTATGATGGAAGGCTTAAAACATCCAACAAATTCATACCTGAATTAGTAAATTTATTCATATAAAAATGGAAAAATAGTGGTTCACCATAGTGAGTGTATATCAGTTCACTGTGTTCACTGTTCATCACCAACATAAAAAACTGATTCTACTATATTTTTTAGTTTTGTCGACAACTATTTTTCTTGTCAACATTAGTGTTTCTTTATTTCAAAACAATATCATTAACTAACACAAATTAAATGACCAGTATAAATGAATTGCATTATTATTATTATCATAATTATTATTATGATTATTATTATACCTTTAACAATACCGCTTGCTCACTAAGAGGCAATACCTCGTATACCATACGACACACGTTTTATAGAAGATGAAAAAAAACTATGTTTATCACTATTATTTTATCACATTCGAATATGTTTTAATGATGACCTTAAGCAATACGGAATTTGATACGGACTGTAAAAAGTTTTTTTTGTCTTTTTTTTGCTCAACACTATACGAGGTATTGCTTTTCCATTAACGATATACTCTTTTGATCATTTCCGCTGTGGATATGGAACATATGGATATTCATAATGTAAAGAAATAACTATTCAAAATGCTTTTCATAAATATTGATTGTCAAAGAATCACTCGAAAAAAGTATTAGGCAACAATAGGATTTGAATCAGCAATCTTTCCTACTAAGCGCGCGTGCTTAACGCGCTATCCCCAATGCGACGGTTAATTAATAATAATTTATTAAATAAAAATATTAGAACAGCCAATTTAAGGCTAAATCAGTTATAAATTTATAATACTAAGTGAGCAGCAATATATTGGTATTTTTATATCAGTTCAATAATGACATTAAACTGTCGACAAAATATAGAGCATTTTGATGCACAGTGCAAAATATTTAACGAATTCTACAGCTGTGTATACTTTATACTTTAACCATAAAAATAAGGAATTTTGTTAGAATTCTGTGGCCTACATATACTATACAACAAGCAGAAAAATCTAACAAAAATGAGAGCTGACATTGTGTACCATGAAATGTATTTTTTTTACATCATATTCGCTCCCAACATAGAGCATATGGATCTACGCAGTGTGAAGATATCCACTTCGAAAGATGGATTTCTACAATATGAAGACGTTCTGACAGATTATTTTGCACGAGAATTGTTTGTCAGACAATTACTCAGCCCAATCGTGGATACCGATAGATCGCCACAATGTGAAGACAAGCTTGACAGATTATTTTTCACGAGAATCGTTTGTCAAACAATTACTCTACCTAATAGGCATCCAGTCCTGTATTTTTGGATTGTTAAAATCCGACAGATGGGGAATCGAACCCGCATTCCTCGGATTGCTAGGCGCGCACGCTACCAACTACGCTACCGGGGAGACTAAATGATATGTATAAGTAAGTGAAATGACGCGAATGAACATTTCCACCTGGACCTTTTTTATACTAATCTTTTGAATGCTATCATCGATATATCGTTATCTGTAATTATAGCATGAAATATAAATAGTTAATGTCTTGCATCTTTTAATGTAGCCTTTTTTAACCATAAGTACAATGAATAAAACGTTAAAGTCTATTTAATATTATAAATTATTTTAGATATTTATAAACGGTAGAATTGCTGGGATTTACAAGATTTTTGTAGGAGCTAAAGGTTAATAATATATACACCTAAATTTCTTTTTAAGCGAAAATGTTTTACGTGGCTTTTGTAGTAACGCGAATCGGCATATTAAAAAACACTACGCGATTTTTTTTCACTTCTACGCAGCCATCTAAAGCCTATAAAAAGTTTCGTAGAATTATTGTAGAAGATTTTATTGAGCAAGTTTAATTACCGTCATCTGAATTCACACCGAAAACAATGCACAGATATATTGGTCCAAATGTATGAAAGAAAGTGATTCCCTTTCCTTCACTTATACTGTAGAGTTCACCTATATGAAATGTTTGGCATGTAAATTTGGCGGAAAAGGATTTGCTGCTCTTATATCGGCAGGATAAATTAAATAAATAAATCACAAAACGATTAATCTATTAACGAAAACGAAATATGAAATCGTTGGGTCTATGGAGTCAATAGTTGTTTTTACGCGTATTTTTCAGGGGCGTATCTTCTGCCTAAAAAGAGTTTAAAGTGAATTATATATTATAATGTAACCTATACTTTAGGACGTTTACGTTGAGCACAGATACCTGAGGCGATATATCATTGTATTTGTAGTGACACAAAAATTGGTGACATTTAAAATTTATGGGTTTTCATATTTCACAAACCATACCTAACTCAGTTAGTTAACTATACGTACAATAACAAGTAGAATACGTTCATTATTTACTGACACTACAGCCCTACGTGTTTTGTATTACGTGGTGGGTATCTAATACCAAAATAGGGTTGTTTTTCAAATATTACGACCCCTACTGTTTTCGTGATGTTGGTTGTTACGTGAGCACGTAACAGTGACGAAACGTGTACTTGAATTGGATGCTTCTCAAATTGTTTGTGTCACGTTGCCCACTTAAATTAAACTAAATATTTTGGAAGGAATTCAAATATTTATCGACGACATATACATTTGGACTTAATTTTTGGAACGAATAACCATTTTTACTGATTTAAAAAAAACATTGTAAAACCTAGCAGTAAGGACACACCGATCTATGTTAGCATTTCATCACGAATAACAATATTGATACATTATAAATTATACTCATGATTGATGACGATTTAATATAAACTGATACATATGCAGTAGACAGAAATTATAAATATGGTTTAGAAAGCAATTTCACAAAAAAACATGCGCTCATCTATAAATTTCCTAGGCCTTCCAGTGGTATTCTGGATAAGGCTTTGTGCTTTTGCTGGAGGCTATTTTAAACTATTTTAATGTTTACTACTGTTTTGAGATATGTGAATTTAGCATCCAAGATAAGGGTTACCCATTATAATAATGTTAAATGAATATCAAAAGAGTATAGTTGATGATTGTTTTAATATCCTCATAGTATGATAATATACACATCGATGGCTTAAAAGCAAATTCGTCCATTTTCGAAAAACTGATTATTTTGAAATAAGAAAAACATTTAAATGATTTATGTGTAAAGCTTCTTATGGATGACGTACTTTTAATGGATCTGAATACAACAAATTTATTTATTTTGCAGTGTAGGTCTCAGATCCGAATGAAGTTGTCAAATTTTCTTGGGACCTTTTTTCGATATATTTAAACAACGTTGAATTGTCAAATTAATATGGCACATGCATATGGCATGATGCAACAAGATGATATTATTAAATATTTTTTTGGCGAGAAGTGGAGATTTGAACTTTAAGCCATTTATATGTATTCCGTCTTGAAGCAAAAATAATAATTCATACATATCGAAAAGCTGGTCATCCATTCTTGAATCTTCTCAACAACTCTGCTTGATGTTAGACGCCACTTGAAAATAGTCGATGTGATTTTTAGGTATAACAATTTATTTTCATTTACGCTCTAAAATTTCCGTCTCATACAAAGTTTTTGGTATCAATAAAGACCATTAAAATAAGATTAAGACAAAACTTGACTAAAAATTTAAATATTTTGTTTTTTCTTTGGCTTCACATTTTGGGAAGCCCAAGTATTTACGTGAACCATAAACCAAGAAAATTAATAGATACACAGCGATAGATATAATGCTTTTCGTTTTCATTAAATTTTAAGGAAACACAATATCTTTCAATTAATACATCTACGCATCAAATAATAATAAGGGAACATTGAATAACGATGGTGGTCTATGGTGAATATTGGTTGTAACCTTTGTTCCTTAATTATAATGTCTTTATCAATTTTCACTACTGCCAATCAAAATTGTAAATTGCGAAGATTATCAAGGTGATCGAAAACCATTTATAAAATACTGTTTGAAATCAAAAATGTAAATTGTAAACATATTCTTTCAATATAGTTAAAACCGTTAATAAATATTACATAACATTTATTGCAGTATTCATTATTTATCTTTATTTGAATCAGGGGAAATCGCATGATACATGACAGTATTAATAAAATTATGTTTCCTCAAACTAATAGTTTTTTTAAGATATTAACTAATAATTAAGATTCGTGTAAATCCAATCACACTGACAAGCAAGTATTTTTGTATATCTGCAAACCAAAATAATTGTAATTTAATGAAAAAGAAAAAAAATGTCGAGTACCAAAAAATGGCGAGATAATTTTTCAGGCGTGTTCCACTTACAGTCATCATTTCTGCATGAACTTGGCATGCGATTTATCAGCGGAGGAAATTTTAATTTATTAAATCTTATTCGTGATATACCTAAAATATATAATTATATAAGACAAAATAATGTTTATAATATTAACACAATTAAAAGATATATTCTTTGTTTGAGGTGATATTAATGACTCGATTACATGTCTAGTCTGCAAAATATTGCAAGATTGCATGCACAATCATTTGCGTGTGACCATTATTTTGTTCATGAAAACGGAACATCTACTAGTTTTAGGTAAGCCTACGTGTATTTGTTATAAACTATAAGACCGGTCATCTGCTGACATAAAATGAAATAGCAAATAAGCCATTCATTGATATGTGTTACTTCAATTATTATTAGTGCTGAATATTAACATGCTCAATTTGACTAACAAAATGCACTGTGGGTTTTGAAAGTTAATAATTTATATTACAAAACGAAATTAAAATAGTGGTACGTACAATTTCTTTATTTAAAAAATATTGGTAATGAAATTTAAACGATATGAAGAATATAAACTTATTCAATCGATAATTAGTAATTCTAATTTTAGTAAGAAATACTCAAGTCTAAACTGAATTCAAAATCTTTTTTTACTTCATCACTTTCCTTGTAAGATTCGTAAAACGGAAACAATGACACAACAGTGTTATAATATCGTAAATTTTTTAACAAAGGTCACCGTATTTTTATGATTATTCATGCATACTTGCGCAAGTTTGCATGTGTGTTTGTACCCCCTTAAGACAGAACTATACAGAAACATTTAACTCTTTGGCTTAGCTGCCCGTCATGAAAAGTCTCATGCGACATCGTCAACATTTCTTCGTTTAGTAACAAGTCAACCATGTTTATCGTACATCTATAAAAATAAATGGATATTTTGATCCCGCGGTAAATTAAACTTGTTCTATAGCAACATATTATGTATGCGGATGGCAATATTCATGTTCAACTAAATTGCCTCAGTTATTGATAATTACCGCCCGAGTGAGGTGAGTTTCGATAGATAATGTTGAATACACTTTTCAAATAGGATTTTTTTTTTTGCAGACTCTTTCTTTAATTATTTTTTAAATTATCTCTTTATTTTTACTTTTATTTACCATTGCTTATACAATATTTAGTTCGTTTTATATATATTTTTAAAATTTATTTTAAATAAATGTATTTGTTTTTATTGGAATTTTGTTTATTATGTGCCGTGTTGTGAATGCTTTAAACTTTAAACCATTAATATTATTATCTTCAACACGCAATGAAAAATAAAATAAATATATTTAAAAACGCAAAAATAATTCCAAACATAAATAATGCACATCAAACCCACTTTAATTCTGGCATAGAAATCCAAACACAATGTTTGCGTAATAGTCAATAATATAAATCAATATGGTGACGAAACATATGAATTTAAATACAGTATGAAACGATTTTGCTATATCTATACCGTAAAACAAAAAATATATGCGTGTGTTCGTCTATCACAAGAACTCTTCCCGGATGGTAAACTGTAACAACGTAAAATATTCATGTGTCATTTTCACTCCTATTTTTAGGTCAACTGATTTACTTACAAACTTTGAAATCTCCACTGACAAACGTCAAGAGACTTAAAATATTGTATAGAGTCAAATATTGAAATACATTTGTAATAACAACGAATAAAATTAATCTGAATTAAGAAATAGTTTGAATCTATCCCTGACAATGCATCAAGTGATAAATGTATTATAGTAATACATAATACTATGAGTATACATTTTTTTTTATCATAATTTATAAAATGCGAGTGTATTTTGGAAGATTTTATTTATTATACATTGTAGTGAATTGGGCATTGCGTGAGATTTAGTGCTTTATTTACTGGACACTTTGTGATTTAAAATGAAACTAAAATTACAATGTTTTTTCTTTGTAATATACTGAAATTACCGCAGTTGTGTACTACTTAAAATTATTAAAATACATACGTTGCAACAAAGTATTTACATCAAAACAAAGAGAATTTAATACCACATTTTTCGCCCCTGCGTGTTTTCGTTGATCAGAGCGTAAAAATGTTTAAAACCAAACTGTCAAAGATATCAAACATATAAGTTATAGTCATGAAATTACAAATGGCGTCGGCTTTTATCATTCAGTTGGTTATTGCGTTTACCGAAATTGACAGTACAAAGCATCCAATCGGAAAAAAGCTTACCCTAACAGATTACGTGAGTTATTTCATCGACACCTGTAATAAAGCGTAAAATTGCACTCGTGAAAATGAATCAAATAAAATATATATTTACATTGTTAATAATTATTAATTCTGCTACCTCAAAAATTAGTGTAGTACAAAATTGTATCTACTATTTAAATGTACTATAGATTATCGGCATTTCTTCGTTTGGTTAGGTTCCTTATCATTTCAATGAAATTGATAGCAATCAAATGCGTTTATCGGTTATGTGAACAGCTGCCATTGATCGAATTGAACGAGCTAATCTATCACATTTAAATTTATCCTTCTACTATATATTAGAGTTCGGTAGGTGTTTTTTTCATGAAAGGCACGATATGAAATATTAAAATACGTGTATACGTATCACACGTATCTAATTCACAGGAAAATCCAAGGGTCATACGAAAATTTAGATGTTCTTAGACAAATAAAACTTGAAAATAAAACTTGGGTCCCTCCGACACCCGCCACGTCTCCACAACGGTTATGGGGGCGTATACCGTGGTGAAACGTAAAAGTTTTCCAGGAGCAGCTTTCCGAAAACTTCATTCGCATGCACTAGACTAGAATGCGAGTGATTCTAATTCTAAATACCGAAGTTATGTGAATATCAAGCCTTGATGAAAACAGATCTTATCGCTTGCTACGAAAATAAAAATATTTTTAATACTAGAAAAATATCAAGAAATCGCAATAGCCGACCGGAGAATGACATGAGAAGCTCTTCTTTTTCAACCGACATGAAGACACTCCAAAAGTAGGTGATTGACATTCTACAATCCACCATAAAATCAAGTAGCTAGCCCGTTAACTCAATAGGTAGAAGCAGGGTTTCTCAACCTTTTTGGGCTATTGTCATCTTTTGAGTTTTGATCGATTTTTCTGTTATTGTAATAATAGTTCGTTTTTTTTTAGCTCTTGCGTAGTAATATTACATAAGTTACTTCACAAAAGTACGGTACGTGTAATGTATATTCGATCAGAATTTATTCCGTCTGTGCCTCCCTTACATAGTTTGATATACCTCCACAAAAAATAATTCCCAACTTTGACAGACTCCGTGGCCCAAGTTGAGAAACGCTATGCTAGAGCATCATACTTACAAAAAAGTACTATTTAACAATAAAGTAATAGCCATTAAAATTAAAAAGTTGTAAAGAAAGCTTGTTAGAATAAATTGTAAAAATAAACAACCGAGACGCTGACTGAGTTCCTACATTTATTTTTAATATCCAAGATTGGCGAGTGTAATAAAAATGGTTTGAGTTTTTTATCATGCTTTGAGAGATTTCGAAACTTCACAGCGCCATAATGAGAATATATAAAAAGCATCGATAAAGTTTTTTATCGAAATATACGATCGTTTGTTTCTTACGCAATACTCGTAAATACTTTAGCTGAAAATATACGGATTAGGCCATTATGAGCTTTCGGAATTTCGATTATATCAATGTGCTGTATGGCAATAATATTGAAGATAATTAACATTCTCCACCTCCCAAGTCATTGGCACTGTTAACATTCTTGTGCTTATCAAATTATGCGCGCAATGTTGCACTGCGAGATTAACTAGACGTAATTAATGCCAGTTATTCTCTTAACTCGCGCCTTACTATGCCAAAAGCCATGATGCTGGACTGCAAATACTATAAATTTTAAATATTCAAAATCTGCTACGTTAATTATTGTTATTAGCTATAGAAATAATTTTCTTTTAATGGAAAATAAGCGCAAATTAAAAATAACGGCGTTATTAGAGAGGTGTCATTCCGAAGCAGATATCATTCATAAACTAAGTCGATAATAAGATAATATGGTTATTTTAACTAAATGACACTAGATGTCATTTCATATTATGTAATATATTTTGATAAATATACTGTATGCATTTAATCAATTTGATTAGATTTTTTTTCGCATTTAACATCGCATTCGCCGTTAACCTATATCACGCTATTTTAAAAATCTTTATTCATGTGCGTGTAGTTCTTTAAATTTACGCAATGTCGCTTTCGAACATTCATTTCAATTATTTAATAGTATATACATAATCTAACTTTAAATATAAATAAAA
The DNA here is from genome assembly GCA_022683975.1 of Rhyacophila evoluta. NCBI lineage: Eukaryota > Metazoa > Arthropoda > Insecta > Trichoptera > Rhyacophilidae > Rhyacophila > Rhyacophila evoluta. Next base: position 4,244 of record JAGVSQ010004537.1, on the reverse strand, counting down.
ATGCATAATACTTAAATATCACGAAATATTTACATATTTAAATGAATAAAGTTAATATATACCATAGTTTTATCAATTTTCATACTGGCCAATTTATGAACCATCTCTATCCACGACAATATTGTTTAAGAAAATTATTTAAACATTTAAAAGTGTATAAAATTACAACTAAATAAAAAGTGATCATATAAAACGGACTGCATTTAAAACTAATACTATTTGTTTTTATTTTATTTTTTATTTCGAAGACATGCTGTGTTGTCAAATGGTGAAAACTACCATTAAGACCATTTTTTCATCTTGTCGGGTTAAAAAATGGATGTTTCTTGAAAATCTTTACAGCATAAAAATGTCCACTCTAAAAATAAACGATACCAATTATATGAAAACATTTTTGTCAAGAAAAACTACGGCAAACTATGTGGCTGACTAAATTTATAACATAATTATGAATTAATCACCACAATAGATCAGAAACAATCTTTAGTTTTAGAAAATATCTAAAATAATATATTATATTTCCAGTGAAGAACTACATTTATATTGTATTTATAATACGCTTTAAGCATTACTTTACTAGCTGAGATATTTTGTGAAAGAAACCGTTTTTGTAAAGGTACATATACATTCATAAATCAAAAGCTTCCACCTCCGTAGAACTTTACTATGAACGATTAAAAGCTCAGTTGTGCGCAATGAAGATTAATGTTGTTCATATAGAATAGTTTACATAGTTACATACGACTATCTGTATACAATTCAATACTGTAATTAGTGACTATGCATTTCCATAGCCACTTTAATTAAACCGACAACTACACGTGTAGTTCTAGCGTTAGCATAATGATCTTAGTGATTAATATAATTATCATTATGCACACAATATAATACAAACTATAAAACTGCTGATGTATCATGTATACACTTTTTAATACGTATTCTATTTTAGTATTCTCTCCTACCATATCCGTATGTATGTAAGTATGATACGAATCTCTATAATGTGAAAATACCATCTCTAGAAATGAGAGTGCGTGGATCTTTGACATATGTTTAGATCACAGTTAATCTTCAGCCAATGAGACATTCAGTTTTGAATTAATTTTTATACACAGCAGCTGTGGATTTTTACACAAGATCTCAAACATCAAAGAGTGTAAGTTATTCATTATCAACCTCAACAGTTGAATGGCATGGCATTACTATTAATGTATTACCAAGTAGAGTCTATTTTTATTTTTTAAATATGTTTCACCTCTAAATACCAATAGATAAGTTGAATAGTCCTGCCCTGTTGAACATTCGATATGTAGACGTCATCCGATATATTAGATAATGATAACAAACAAATGTCTATGTATTGTAATTACAGTATATATATATATATAGTATTTTCAAATAAAAACATACAAATAGCAATCAATATGTAAGCATTCGTACGAGTCAAATGGAAAAATTCCGTATCTTTATCGTGTGCATTGGTAATATAGTAACGTATCCAAAAGTTCTGTATCGTAAATACATCCCAATATACCGGCGTAAATCAAAGCTTTCGTAGAGTTCAACTGGGGTTATTACATATTAAGCGTAGCTAATAAATCAAGGGAAGTAAGTGGGCTCTACGATGAAAGCTACGCCAGACATGATACACGAGTATAAATTACGTCCGTGGCAGATATCAGTCTACGAATCACTCGAGATGTTATATGAGACAGAAATCTCCATGATATTATTGTAAGTGATATGAGTTTTCTGGAGCCGCTTTAATCTTATTAATGGAGTATGGTAGGCCAAAAATTAAACGCGTCTTACGAAAATATAATCGTAAAGCGACTCTAACCACACCACACATATTTTTTAATGTTTATTTAACTTTGCAAAACCACTCAATTTATTTAATACGGAAAGACAATTGAACAACATAAAATACAACTGGTTGTCATACTTTATATGAAATATTTTAATACACTTACAAAGGAGAGATATAAAAATAAATGGGCCAAGGTAATTTAATATATTATATTATAATATATCTAAACACACTCTAACCGATGAACAAAAATATTTTTAAATGGCAGACATTTATATGAAATTCATGTTCGTATCGTGGCGTTACACGCACACGTGTAGTTCATATACATATCGTTTAAACTGTATATTATTTATAAATCAGCATACAAGTGATTGTATCTACTTTCATATTGGTGCCCTAGCGAATGAATAGCTATAGATGTATTTAAAATTCATATGCCAAGTCAGCACATTAATATAAATAATTCTAACACCTCTATCTATATCACTTATAACAATGCAATACCTCGTTTAACAGTATAACACACAAAAAATACAACATTTAAAAAGAACTTCCTACAAGCAATGTCATGAAATCAAATTCTGTATTATTTCAATGTCTACGTTAAAACATATCAGGTAATTAAAAAGTAACATAAAATAAAAAGGTTAATTAGTGATTGTAAAGACCTTTTTTCATGTTCTGTATAATTTGTGTCGTATAGTATGCGAGGTCATAAATGATAGATTACGTTTATATCAGATCGGTCCTTAAGTTCATGCACATTAACGTGACGCTCAAGTTATTTCGTTGAAGAGTTGTAAATGAAGTCATGTCCTGCTTCGATTTGCACACTCAAGTAGACAGTTTGTGGCTGTTTTTTTTGTATAATTTAGAGGCAAATAAAAGCCTTTAGGAAATGAACATTCATAAAGAATACAAACGGCAGACCATAACTTTTCATCATTTCATATATTAAAAAAATAAAGAATTTCATTTGAAGCGCTCCCCCTTCGTCACACTTAAATCATGGCTAAATATTGCCTCTAGAGATTATCATTCATTTTAGTCAGATTTTTTACTGGCAGCAAAATAGTGAAAATATGATGTTGTTTCCAAATTTTTTTGTATCAATACCGGCCATTTTAGGTAAATGGAATTTTAAAAATACATACGAAATGACAAGAGATGAATAATGAAAGAAAATTCGTAGACTCTCGATAGAAAAATATATTTAATCTGCATCGCTGCAAAATTTCTTTAAAATATAAACGAATTTATGGACTAACCTATTACATAATATTTATCTTAAGTAAAACAGAAACTTAGCAGGGTCAAAGTCCGCTCCATGATATTTTGAAAAACTATTCCTACATCTACGCGAAGTTAAAGAAAGACATTAGAGTAAGGTATGTGTAGGTATGAAAGTTTTTCGGAAAAGCGTTAGGAAAATTGAGGTACGTAAGGCCGTAAATTATACTCAGGTAGATAGAGTGGTTGGAAAAGTTTCATTCACCATAAAACAGAATCGGTAACAGGGTGGCTCAGATAAAACATCTCTTAAACTTAAGTTTTATTCGAGGAAGTCTTATTTTGTGTGTATTTTTGTACAGGTCGGGTGGATCTTTCCATTCGATAGTGTTGCCCAAAAATGCAATTTTAAAAAATTATTTGTTTATCGGTATCAATTTTATTAGTAGATACGGGAATTAGGTGTGAAAAATGATATGGCCAAACTCAATAAATTCTGCAATTGTTTAACACTGCATAATTAATTTATGCTTAATGACACTATAAATTTTCTATGTTTGATAGGTGGAAATTTGCGGCAAACTAAAAAATTGTAGTATTGTTATGCCTTTATAACTTTTTGAATACATTTAAATAATAATAATAAAAAATATGAAGACATTCATAAGAATATTATCATAAAATACCGTATATGAAAGAATCTGTGCATAAAACAATGGGTGGAAATAGTTATTACATATGAATTTTCAGTTCCGCGCCAAGGGTAAGAGACGCCATGGTACAAAGTTTTTTAGGGCAAGATTTTCAGTGATTTACGCGTAAATTTTTAACTTTCTAGCCCTTTTTGCTTGTTTCAATTAGGCAAATATCATGGCACGTCGGAAATACTGGCGTATTTAATTCATTTTTAAAGCACCCATCAAATTCAGGCGCCCTTGTGTACAGTGCACAATTTGAACATTAATACGGCGTGGCCTATGTATTTTAACTATGAACGAAATTCATATTAAGTCAATAGAAATTCATTATATTATATAACGATCGGACAGCTCTATTAAATTTTTATTTCGATTATCGCTTCATTATCATTGTCAATTACTAGGTGCATATTAAATTCTAACATATATTATAGATTCTAAATTATCTAAAACTGGTAAACTTCTACATGTGAGATCACTGTTAGCGACCCGGGTTTCGCCTT